>MU730574.1:0-38692 GCA_026770625.1 Nicotiana glauca
GTTACTTGTTATGCATTACTTCCTGGTCTCTGAGGAAAGTTCGTATTGGGTGTTGCTCGGCGGATAGCGCATCGGGCAAGTAATATACGACTCAGATGATGTAACGGACGAGAGCACGATTACCGGTATGGGCGCCACAGTGATCCTCGTGCACCTCTTCGAGTACTTGTCTTATTTGGTGTGGCCCCAGGCACTTAGCGAGGGGTCCGCCAAATGTCCTTTTGTAGAGATCGTGATTTATTTGGCTATATCGGGCAGCTTGTACGCGAAGCTTTTTGGCTTATTTTTTGTCGAGTGGGAGTGTCCCGTCCTGCAGATAGGAGATAAACTAGTTGCGCCAGTCCCAAGTCAGATTTAAAGAGATTACCTCAGTGTGATCTATGGCTGAATGGATAAGGGTGACTATATTTCCCCTGTTGATGTTTTTGGTGGCTGCGGCCAATTTCGCTAGGCCGTCTGCTTCGACATTCTGCGCCCTAGGGATTTGTTCCAGGCGCCACTCGTCGAACTCTGGCATCAACCTGTGGATTTCTGATTGGTATTTTGTAGTCTCTGCTCCTTGATTTGGTAAGTCCTGGTGACCTAGTTCACCACGAGTTGGGAATCGCAATGGAGGATGAGTCGTCGAGCTCCGTATTTGATGGCTAACTTCATACCTGTAATCACAGCCTCATACTGGGCCTCATTTTTAGTCATCTCGGGGCATCGTATGGACTGACGAATTATCTCGTCCGTGGGGACTTCGAGAATGAGTCCCAGTCCTGATCCCGAGGCGTTGGCAGCGCCATCAGTGTAGAAGGTCCAGAGGTCGGTACTAGGGGAGGCACGAATGGCCTCCAGTTCCGCTTCCGGCAGAATCTCTGTGCTGAAGTGAACGACAAAATCTGCAAGTACCTGCGACTTGATGACATTTCTTGGATGATAGGATATGTCATGCTCGCTGAGCTCTATGGCCCATCTGGCGAGCCTGCCCGACAACTCAGGCTTATGTAGGATGCTTCTCAGGGGGAAGGTTGTTATTACTTTTATGGGGTGACACTGAAAATAGAGTCTAAGCTTTCATGAAGCTACGACTAGTGCCATGGCCAACTTCTCAAGGTGTGGGTACCGTATTTCGGCGTCCACTAGGCTTTTGCTGATATAGTAAATAGGAGACTACGTACCTTTGTTTTTGCGGACTAGGACTGCGCTGACAGTGACTTCGGACACTACCAGATATACCAGCAAGGATTCGCCTGGGTTCTCTTTGACTAGGAACGGTGGCGAAGACAAGTATGCTTTTAATTTTTTTAAGGCCTCGACGCATTCCTCGTTCCACTATAGCCCGTGATCTTTTCTCAATACGTTAAAGAATTTATGGCACCTGTCGAAGGATTGCGATATGATCCTGGATAGGGCGGCTATTCGACCTGTCAACTTTTGTACCTGTTTTTTGCTGTTCAAAGTCTCAGGTATTGCGTCTATTACCTTGATATGATCCGGGTTGACCTCGATACCTCATTGTGATACGAGGAAGCCCAAAAACCTTCCTGAGTCTATGCCGAAGGCGCACTTTTCCGGGTTCAACTTCATCCTGTATCGTCTTAGTATCTCGAAGGCTTCTTTCAGATGGTTGATGTGGTCTTCTTTGTTTGCCAACTTTACCAGCATATCGTCGATATAGACCTCCATGGTCTTGCCAAGCTGTTCCTTGAACATTTTGGTAACCATTCTCTGATACGTCGCCTCTATATTTTTGAGTCCGAAGGGCATCACCTTGTAGCAATACGTCCCTTGGTGGGTGATGAAAGTTGTCTTTTCTTGGTCCTCCTCGGCTATCATGATTTGGTTGTAGCCGGAGTAGGCATCTAATAAGCTTAGCAGTTCATGTCCTGCTGTGGCGTCGATCAACTGGTCGATGTGAGGTAACATGAACGAGTCTTTTGGGCATGCTTTGTTTAGGTCGATGAAATCTATGCACATTCTCCATTTCCCATTTTTCTTTTTTACCATGACGACGTTGGCGACCCATTGGGGGTACTTTGATTCTCTTATGGACCCGTTGGCTAGCAGCTTATCTACTTCTTCGCTTACAACCTCGTTGATTGCAGCATTGAACTTCCTTCTAATTTTCCGCACGGGCAGATATAGTGGGTCGACGTTCAGCTTGTGGGTGGCAATATCTTTCGGTATTCCCGACATATCTGAATGAGAAAAAGCAAATAAATCCACGTGGTTAGTTAGAAATTCATGGTACTTACTTGGGTCGCAAAGGCTATGTCCGATGTAGGCTTTATTTGTGTGGTCGGTGCTGTCCAGTTGTACTGGGTCGAGATCCTCGACCGTTGCTTTGCAGGCTTTTACGATGTCTAGATCTTTGATGGCTTCCGTTGTCGGGTCGACCTTAGTCCCCGACACGGCTGATTGCTATGCCTCCGCACTTGCTCCTTTCAATTGTTTGGTGTGGGCACAGTCTTGCGCGGTGCGCGGCTCGCCCCGAATGCTAAATACTCCCTAAGGTGTGGGGAACTTGATCACTTGGTAGAAACTTGAGGGGACTGCTCGCATGGCATGTATCCACGGGCGTCCTATGATGGCGTTGCAGACCGTTTCTTGGTTCATGACGTGGAAAGTGGTTTCCAGTGTAACTCCTCCCGCTAAAATCGGCAATGATACCTCCTCGGAGGTCCGTTCTACTGCATTGTTAAAACCTATCAGTGTTATGCAATGCAGTATTATTCTATCTTTGAATCTCATTTGCACGAGGACTCTTGGATGGATAATACAGTCGCCGCTTCCATCATCAATCACGATTCTCTTAACATCAGTGGTGGCAATACGTAAAGTTATGACCAAAGCATCATAATAAGGAAAAGACAAACCGTCGACATCAGACTTATCGAAGGTGATACTTTCTTCGAAGTCGTCATACCGTTCGTGGGCGATTGTTCATTTCAGTTTGTGCGTGGTGGTGAACTTTATGTGGTTGATTGCTGAATCGTCGCCTCCTACAACGATCATGTTGATGGTGCGTGCTGGCGAAGGTGGCTTCGGTGGCCCTTGGGGTTGTTCCCGCCCTCGTGCGAAGTTGGTCTTTCCCTTATCTCTAAGCAGCTCCCTCAGGTATCCTTGGTTCTGCATCCTGACTACCTCTTGTCGTAGACCTATGCAATCTTCGGTTTTGTGTCCTCTTTCCTGGTAGAACTCACACAGGACGTTCGACCTCCTCGTGGCAGGATCTGATTTCATTTTCTGCGGCCATTGTACCTTGGTGCCCAGCTTCTACGATGTGTACACTATTTCTGAGGGAGACACGCAAAAGTTATGGGCAGATAATAAAGGGGGCATAACTTTTTCATTATGGAGTGGAGCGATATGTCATTGCAGTGCCTCTGTGTGTCTTGGAGGTGGCGGATGAGAGGATCTTGTGTAGGGCTGATGCCTTTCTTTGTTGAAGCGCGAGGGCTGTTCTCGTCGCCCGTCGTTATGTCGTTCCCTTCTTGCTTCTGACTGTATCGTCATTAGCCGCTGGGTCGGTCCGTTGAGGTCATCCTCATCTACTCGTACTTCGGCATAGTAGGTGTTGTGGATCTCCTCCCATGTGGTGTGGGACACTTCATGAGTCGCCTCAGTAGCTTTTTGGTCGCCCTTGAACCATCTCTACTTAGCCCGTTTTGGAAAGCTATGACTGTCATGCCTTCCGATACATTTGGTAGGCTCATCCTTACTCTGTTGAATCTAGCCAGGAAGTTCCTGAGTCCCTCTCCTGTGGTTTGTCTGACAGCGAAGATATAGTTGACCCTGGCCTCTGCTTGCTTTGCTCCTGCGTGGGCGGTGGCGAACTTATCCGCCATTTCTTCGAATGTCGATATTGTTCTTGCTGGCAGCTGTGAGTACCATGTTAACACCCCTTGTCAACGTTTCTCCAAACTTTTTCAGCAATACGGATGGTGCTTGTTCTTTTGACAAATTGTTGCCCTCCACAACGATTACATAGTGGATCAGATGGTCTTCGGGATCCGTTGTCCCTTCATATATCCTTAAGTAAGGTGGCATCTTGAAGGTTTTCGGGATCGGGTGAGGGGCAGCCTCTTTGCTGTACGGCTGTTCGACGAATCTTCCTACGTCACATTTTGGTAGTAACTTTGGAGCGCCGGGAATTTTGTCTACTCTTTCCTGATGCTCTTTCATTTGATCCCAGAGTGCCTTGTTCTCATTCTCCATTTATTCCATCTTTTTAAGGATGGCTGCGAGTGTGCCATCGCTGGTCTGGACATCGGTGTGGTTGTTGTTTGTTTGTACAGTACCGGGTTCGCTGGTGGTGGCGATGTTTGTCATTAACGGGTTCTTGATGTTGCTTTGGGGTGACTTTTCGAGCAAGCTACCTAGGGTGTTCATCAACCACTCCTCCAGTAGTTTCTTGACCACCGGGGGTGGTGTTTCTTTGACTACAGATGTAGAGGCTCCTTTTCTGTGCAAGATTGTCAGGTCTTCAGATGAAGAGGGTGAGATCTCTCCATCCTGCGCACTACCAGGTGTTGTACTCAAGATGTTCTCTTTACTGGCCTCGTTGAGAGGGCCTATGAGGTTGGTTGTGACACCTGCTATTGCTTTCATTCTTGCGTCACTTTCTGCCATTTTTTGATATTCTAGGTGCAAACTATGATTTCGATTGCCGAAGTCCCACAGACGGCGCCAAATTATTTAACTGGAAAGATAATAATTACTTTGCAAGTGAATACAATCGAAATGAATCAAAGGTAAATCGTAATCGAAGATAATGAGACCTAGAGATATGTATTATGTTTGTTATTGCTTTCAATAGATTGGATATTCAAGAGAGAAAAAGGTAGAGAGAGAGAGAGAAAAAACTTGTTCCAGAAAGATCAGATGCCTTTACAACATTGGGATCCTCCTTTATATAATAGGTGAACCCCCTCGAAATAATAAAATAATACAGGGATTGGTCACGTGCTTTCGAGGAGACGACGAGACCGATGATACACTTCACCCCGACATTCTTAAGTCGTGCCCTCACTTCGGCTATCACGTAGTTGTTGATCGTCACTACCGCAGTGGACAGAATTTTTGACCCCATACAGCAAGCCTTTAAAAATAATACCACTTCGTAATTATATATGCATAACAATAAGTACATGTGCAATAGTATGTCAAATAAATTTAATAGAATGGACATTTCTATCAAAAGATCATGGGTACTCCAATGCCATGCACAGTAGCGTAGCATCATTTTCTAGAACAATGAATCCTTTTTCCGGTAAGAGATGTAGCAACTAATTTAAAGATATACCTTCCCGGTTCCTTGAAATCACTGCTGGATAAATTCATAAAAATTCCATTAATTATTGCACGTAAAGTTAATGCAAATATATGAAAGGGTGAATGAGTATATAAGGATGACAAACTTATCTTTGCATTATCATCCAATAATATTTTTTATTGTACATGATCTCATGCTTATAATTCACATAATCTTGACGTAGAAGATCATAAAATGAGCAATTCGTGCTGATAATGTGTTACGAAACTTAGCTCAAAGTAACAATATAGAACAATAAAATAGACAATAATATAGAGAGAAAGAGAGGAGAGAATCTGATTTCTTCTATGTATTCAAGTGTGTGCAATGTAATGCTCAAACCCCTATTTATAGGATGATATAGGTAATACATAGGGATGTCATGAATATGGTATTAACTATTGAGAACATGGGGGAAGATCATGGAGGTGTGTGAGTTACATCCATAATGATAAAAAGTAGTGGGAGGTTAATGGAGAAGAGTAGTTGGTGTTACCCCTTAGGAGTTATGGACATCCACCATAATCAAATATTTCATAACAATAAATAACTTTTATATATATTGGCATAACGGAAGCTTAACTACAATAACAAAAGAAAATCCGAAAATTGTTTTAGGTTATAGGTTCAAGTCTTAAATGTGAAACTTTGTAATTTTTTTTGCATTCCATTACTAAATACTTTGTTTCGTTACTGCTACAACCTCAGCCCATTCTTTCAAGATCATTTATGGATAATTTATTTCTTTAGTGGTTTGAGATAATTATTTTTTCTAAGCCCGCTTATGTTTCATAAAATCACCAAAATAGACTCTATGGATCCTCCAATATGAAGAAGGTTGAACTCCTCGAATATCAAATTTTATATACGAAGACAAAAGGAATAGTCTGAGAAAAAAAATCATATAAACTACTAAAATAGCCTAACCAGATAAAATCCAAATAATAATAATATTTAACAAATAGATCGATAACAAGAAACTACAATAGTTTAAATATATAGTCTCAGAAAATTTCAAACTCCCAAGTCTTTGAAGCCTTTGTACACTACCAATGTGGAATAACTTTCTCAACAAGCCTAATATTAACAAGCTACTCCAACACTATACAAATAGTCAAATCTAGAAATTCAAGTAATGGTTTCAGACTTTCAGTAGTGTAAAGATTAATGTCTTACCAGAAAGTGCAATAGAACTCAAGATATGGACTTTAAGTATTTATATACGATGGGTATAACAACATATTTGGGAAAGTTTATTTGCCTAAGCATATTTTCTTGCAAGAGAGATGCCCTAATGGATACTCCATAATGCAATGCTATCGGGGAGGAGGTAGATTATAAATTACGGATTTAGACGAATCCAATAACTTTTACTTAAATCTTGCAATCATATTATAAAATCTATTAATTATTTATAAAGAATTTAATTGCAAACTTTAACAAAGGCAAGCTATTGGATCGGTGTCAAGTTCATAAACTTCAAACTATCTTAGTGTACTGTCCAGTGTCCATACTCCATATAGACTCATGGTTTAATGGTTTATTTAACCTGTTATGCCCTTTAATTTCTGTAAATAGCAGCTGCTCTTAATTTTAAGAATATTCCAAAAACAGAACCCACACATAAAAAAGGAAAACAAGTAGAAGATGTTATCCAATATGTATTACTATAATAAATAATGAAAATGTAAATTTTCTGGAACAGAAACAGAAACAGAAAGTTAGCATCAACATAATGTCGAAATAATATTTGAAAAATAATTTCGGAATAAATCGAGCCCACTGAATACATAGGTGTGTTCTTAAAGAAATTATTCCCCTCAAGTACCCGAGGTGATGAAATATGATCCTCCCCGGATAGAACGATTTAACTCACCAGTGTATTGGTACCAAAAACTCTGATGAATTTCGAACCACTAAATGGTTGTAAAACACACTGAAAAATTTTGTGAAGAAGAAGAAGATGATGATGATGAGAAAATTTCGTAAGGAATGATCGGGTCACGTCGTGGGTCATGGGTTATTCTAGGTTGAATTTTCGTTACTTAATTAAATTATTGAAAGAAATATTCGAAGCTGAAGTTGAGCGACGACGATGACGGCGCGAGACTTACTTTCTTTCCAAACCATATTTAACACCAAAAGACGTGATCTCAATATAAGCACATTCATTTTTTTCTTTCCACCACCAATAAGGGAGATTTGCTCTTTCCAAGTGTATACGGTTAAAATCGGCCCCACCCGATTTTACTGATTAAACGAGACCAGGGGATGAATCGAAGGTCGATTTCGTAATAGATCGGATCGAGGCTTGAGGATACGGCACCGAGTCGGGAGTTGAAGCACCTGTCAAGATCGAGACCAGTAGTAATCGAAACCAAATGAGATAGACATCGAGGAAGACCGAAGATAGCATAATAACAGAAAGGCGAAATATCCGTTACTGGTCGAAGATCATGGCGGAAATCTCGAAACGGAACAAATCAAGAATGATTATTTAGCTAATCATGAGATTTGTTTCTGTAATTAGAATTGTACCATAAGTAAAATTTCTCTACTATATAAAGAGGGGTTGTAATCATTTGTAAGACACAATATTCTCGCATATCAAAGCAATATAACACTCCTTTTTTTCTCAAATTCTCTTGTTCATCAGTTTGCTTTATACTTCATTATTCTAGTATCGTTCGGTTCGAGTCGAGGGCTGAATTGCTTTTCGACACTGGTTTGCTTTACTTAATTGTCAATTTCTATTATCAATCATCGCATTTATCAATTGATATTAGGTGAAATCACGTGTCCTTAAAATCGCATTATAAGTTTAGTTATCATCCAATTTTAAGGGTAAACGGTTAAGGATAATAGTGATTACCTGGTTGTCATTCTCATAACACACACTATTTTACGCTTGTTCTCATAAGTATTTTTGATTTTAGGACCACCATGTCAAACTCAAGAGCAGTACCTACACACACTGACAACGACCTTGGTTTTCATGGAGAAAACGAAAATGTAGCCGCCCCAAGGATAGAAGTGGCTCAGGCTGACCTCGAGGGAGTACCAATTGCAAATCCCGTCGATGTCAGTTCACATGTCGCCCTAAATGTAAATTTGGGAGTTGATCTCGAATGTAGCGTACATAGGAAAGTTCAATCAGGTGGCCGAGGTACGAAGCGCAAAGAAGACTGTGGAGTTAGCCTCCAACTAATATTTGAAATGCTACAGGCTCAACAAGCTGCTATAGCACAACTATAATATTAGCACCGAGTAGGGTCAAACCCGATCCCTCACTAGAAGTTGTTCACATGGCCGAACTTGTACCTGAGAGACCGAACGCCAATGAGTCGGGGAATGACCCCGCCATTATGAAAATGCTCTAGGAGCTCACTAAGCGGATCGAGGCAAATGACAAATAGATAAAAACATACAATTCCCAGGTTGAGCAAATACCGGGGGCACCACCAATTCTAAAGGGATTGGATTCAAAGAAGTTCGAGTAGAAGCCTTTCCCCCCAAGTGTAGCTCCAAAACCCATCCCGAAGAAATTCCGCATGCAAGAAATTCCCAAGTACAATGGGACCTCCGACCCTAATGAGCATGTTACTTCTTATACATGCGTAATAAATAGGAATGACTTAGAAGATGATGAGATTGAGTTCGTTCTATTGAAGAAGTTTGGAGAAAAGTTATCGAAGGAGCGATGATATGGTACCACTATTTACCTCCCAATTCCATTGATTCCTTCGCTATGCTTGCAGATTCTTTTATCAAAGCACACATTGCAGCAATAAAGGTTGCGACTAGGAAGGCGGACCTCTTCAAAGTGAAACAAAAGGACAATTAAATGTTAAGGGAATTTGTATCTCGGTTCCAGATGGAACGCATGGACCTAACCCCGATCACAGATGATTGGGTTGTCCAAGCCTTTACTCAAGGTTTGAATGTATGAAGTTCGATAGCATAACGACAGCTAAAGCAGAATTTAATTGAGTATCCAGCAGTGAACTGGGCCGATATACATAATCGATACCAGTCAAAAATCAAGGTCGAGGATGATTAGTTGGGGACCCCTTTTGGTTCCGTTTATCCAAACAGGTCCGTCGGCGGAATTCAAAGGGACATCGATAGAGAACTCCGAACGAATAGAGATCGGTATCAACCATACAAAATATATCATAGAAACAACAATCCATGACATAACCTTGTTCGAAGTGATCGAAGGAATGATCGAGGACAGATCTCTTGAGGTCTCATGAGTAAAAGTGGCTTCGATAAACATGTCGAGCCCATAGAAGCACCACGATTATCAGAATACAACTTCATCATCGATGCATCTGTTATTGTATCAACCATTGGGAAGATTAAGGATATTAAATGGCCTAGACCCCTAGAGACCGATCTAGCACAAAGTAAACCTAATCAAATATGTAAATACCATGGTACTCATGGTCATAGAACCGAGGACTACAGACAACTAAGGGAGGAGGTAGCCCGTCTATTCAACAGGGGTCACCTTCGAGAATTATTGAGCGACCGAGCTAAAACTCACTTAAGAGATAGGGACACAAATAGGAAGAACGAACAAGAAGAACCAAAACATGTTATTCACATGATCGTTGGTGGAGTCGATATTCCATAGGGCCCGTGTTCAAGCGCACCAAGGTATACTAGACGGGACCTTATCTTTCAATGACGAGGAAGTAGAGGGGATCTCACAACCCCACAACGATGCATTGGTAATCTCTATTCTTATGAATAAAATTTAGGTTAAACATGTTTTAATTGATCCGAGAAGCTCGGTCAATATTATTCGATCGAGGGTCGCGGACTATCTCAGCCTGCAAGATCAAATTATGCCCGCAACTCGGGTTCTCAATGGTTTAAACATGGCGAGTGAACTACTAAGGGCAAAATCATCTTGCTAGAAAACGTAGTTGGGACCATTGAAGAAATCAAGATCCATGTGATCGAGGGCGACATGAGATACAACGCCCTACTCGGAAGACCCTGGATTCACTACAAGAGGGAGGCCCCTTCAACTCTTCACCAAGTTCTCAAGTTCCCAACACCGGAGGGAGTAAAAATGTTGTATGGGTAGCAACATGCCGTCAAAGAGATATCTGCGGTAGATAAAATATTACTGGTATCGGCACTCTCATCAACAAAGGGATCGAAGTCCAAAGGAAAGCAGGAGGTTAAATAAAAACCACACACACCAACCTCGACTCAGTTGGAGAAGCAAGGAATCCCTCGATCCTTCATAGTTTTCGATGATTCCGACGCCACCAAATCGACAATCGAAGAGCTGGAACAAGTCATTCTGGTCGAATACCTGCACGAATGAAAGGTATAGCTGGGCACGAGATTAACTCCCAAGCTCAGGAAGAAACTTATTCAATTTCATTTAGATAACATGAATTGTTTTTCTTGGTCCCATCTCGATATGATAGGGATCCCACTGGAGATCACTACACATAGACTAAGCTTGGACCCAAAGTTCCTCCTATTAAAACAAAAGAGAAGGCCCCAGTCCGAGGTAAAGCATGCATTCATCAAGGACGAGGTAACCAAACTTTTCAAAATAGGATCCATTTGGGAGATAAAGTATCCTGAATGGTTAAAAAACGTAGTTGTAGTCACTAAGAAGGGAAATAAACTCAGAATGTGCATCGACTACAAGGATTTATACAAGGCTTGCCCTAAGGATTCTTTCCCTCTGCGGAATATCAATCGCATGATCGATGCCACGACTGGCCACGAGATTCTCAGTTTTCTCGATGCCTACTCCGGGTACAATCAAATACAAATGAACTCAGGGCATCAGAAAAAGACTTTGTTCATCACTAAATACGACACCTATTGTTATAACGTAATGTCGTTCGGACTAAAATGTAATGACCCGACTGGTCGTTTTGCTTTTAGAACCCTGTTCCCCCAAATAAAACTTCATGCGCTTGCTTTATCTGATTTACGGGGATGGTTGGTTCAGGATTTGGAAGAGTTTGGGTTGAAATATGCTCATTTGATTCCTTAGGATTTTCTTAAAAGTCTAAGTTTGAATTTGGTCAACATTTTGAGCAAACGGACTTGGATTCGTGTTTTGACGGTCCCGGAGGGTCCGTAGGAAAATATGGGACCTGGTTTGTTGGCCCGAGTAAAGGTTAAGTTTTGACGATTGAAAAGGGAACTCAGAGATAAACTAGGTCCATCCCTCAGGTGCAAAAAAAGGGGCAAATTCGAGCATGTGGGTTGCATGTGAAAGAGATAAGCTTAATTTAGTGTATTTAATATCTCCAGATTGAAAATGTTGCATAATTGATAAGGAGAAGGACTCCTTAATCAATGAGAACACTATCCAAGATAGGGAAAGAGTTAGAAGTTGAAATTAACTAGAACTCTTCCACCAAGGAAGAGTTGCATTAGAACTCTAGTTATTTCTTCATCTACTAACTCTATAAATTGTAGGATGTTCTCACATTACAGCGTTGTACAAAAACGCAGAAGTTAAACGTGAATTGAGAGCAAAATAGCAAGGTTTTTTGCAAGCAGTTCGTGTGTGATTCAAGTGTGCAAACCTGAAGCTACATGAACAATATTGAAGAACCAACTGTTTTTCTTTATTTCTAGTTCAATTGTAGTAGGTGTTTTCCTATTGTACTTTTCAGCTTTATATAGAAGCAATTGTAATAGGTACTTTGAGTATTCAAGTTAGAGTTAACTTGAAGTTGTCGCAACAGTTAGAGGTAGGTTGCTACGACGGGATTAGAGATAATCCTTAGGTTTACAATGAGTTTTGTAAATGCTATTTTTCCTCAGTGATTTAGTGAAGTGTTGGAGAAAATCCTACTAAGTAGTAGGTAGTGGATTTTTTTACCTTTTTAGCCGGGTGTTTTCCATATAAAAATACTTGTGTTCTTTACTTTCTACATTTATTATTCCGCAATAGTAGTAGTTGGAACACATAGAAGAACCAAGTCCTTCCATAATCAGTTTAAGTAAAAAATTGGTTACCACACAAATTACCCCCCTCTTGTGTGGTATTGAAGTATAAAACATCAATTGGTATCAGAGCTAGTTATCCTTGAAGAGGCTAACACCTTAGGAACATATCAAGATGAGCGCACCGCCTGGAAACTGGGAAGGGCAATCAACTGATAAGCCTCCACTCTTTAATGGCCAGTACTACTCTTGGTGAAAAAATAGGATGAAAGATCACATTATCGGAGAAGACTATGAGCTATGGGACATTGTCATTGATGGTCTCCTAGCTACCCTGAAGAAGAATGCTGAAGGAGTAGACGTGCCAAAAACAAGAGCTGACTGCAATGCCGTGAACTTGAGAAAATGGGAAAAGAATGCTAAGGCCAAGAAATGGATTGTGTGTGGACTTGGTCCAGACGAGTACAATAGAATTCAAAGTTGTACCGTTGCTAAGGAAATCTGGTACACTTTGCAAGTGGCTCATGAAGGAACACCTCAAGTGAAGAGGTCTAGAGGAACACTGCTGTATTCTTAATATGAGAATTTCACCATGAAGGAAGTGAAAACCATCCAAGAGATGTGTACAAGGTTCACCATACTGACAAATGAACTTAAGTCTCTTGGAAGGGTTATTCTTGAAGAAGACAAAGTTGAAAAGATTTTGACAAGGGTTCTGCCAGTCTCTTGGGAAAGCAAAATCACTGCTATTCAGGAATCAAAGAACATTGCCACTCTTAAGTTGGATGAGCTAATTGGAAATCTCATTGCCTATGAACTTAGAAGGCAAACCATGAAGATGGATGCACCCAAGAAGGAAAGGATCCTGACATTCAGAATCACTGAAGGTGCTGATCTAGAGGAGGATTAAATGACCATGATCACAAAGGCCTTCTAGAAGTACCTAATGAGAGGAAAGGGTCCTTCAAGAAGTGGAAGCTACAACAAACCAAGGGCTCCTAAAAAACAAACCCATGAGGGTTGTTACAAGTGTGGGAAGAATGATCACCACATAAAAAACTACCCTCAATGGGAAATTGAATGGAAGAAGGAAATAGTTGAACGAATGAACAAGTTCAACCCAAGAAGAACAAAGGATCAACAAAGGCTATGTTTGCTGCTTGGGGAGAAAGATCAGATGAGGACTCAAAGGGTGAAGATGGAGATGAACAAGCACTTATGGTAATTGGAGAATCCGATGAGGAACCGAGGTAAGTATAATTCATCTCAAAGACAAGATTAAATTTTTGACTAAAGACAGGCTTTCCGGGTTACTCCTAGATTTCATTGATGAATATGAGGATCTAAATAATGAAAAGAAATAGTTGTCTAAGGAGTGTGTGATTTTGAAAGCTAAGTGCAAAAATCTGGAACTTAGGGCTAGTGAAAGTGAAAGTAAAAATGATGAGTTAACGAACCAGGTTCATGACCTTGACACCATTGTCCTAGAGCTTAGATCTAAAAATCTAAAATTGAAATTAGGAACTGGTAAAAAGAAAGTTGATCACACACAACTCACTATAGAAGAAATGTAGGAAAAATAAAAGATGAGTTGTACAAAAGAGATGAGCAGATAAGAGTCTTTAAGGAGGATCTAAACAAGGTTAAGCACGAGCTAGACAGAGCCTTTAAATGGAATACGTCCTCCGATGCACTTTCATGGCCACACGAACACCATAGTAGCAACAAGAGAGGACTTTGTCACGGGACCCCTGCACTAAGTGGGATCCCAAAAGCAAGTACCTCACACTTCATGAGAACAAAATTTGCACACCCTGTGGTAAAACTGGTCACTATAAAAGTGAATTTATTGCAAAAGAAAAGGCTAGTCAAAAGAATAAAGAATTTGTTCAAGGAAAAATAGGCTGCCAGGTTGGGCTAAAAAGAATTTGATTGACCCTTTTGCTATAGAAAGGGACCCAAACTAGTTTGGGTTCCTAAGACTAATCCCTAATTTCCTTTTACGGGTCCAAGTGAAGGGGAGCAGCCTAATATGGTACATGTATAGTGGTTGCTCAAAGCATATGACAGGAAGCAAGAACCAGTTCCTTTCACTTGAGTACTTCAAAGGAGGTAACGTCTCATTTGGAAATGGGAAGAAAGGTGAGATAATTGGGGTTGGAAAAGTAGGTAAGACTGATTCTCACTCTATTGAGAATGTGTACTTGATATATGGCCTAAAGTACAGTCTAATCAGTGTATCACAATTATATGATAAAGGTAACTTGGTAGCATTCACCTCTACCAAATATTTTATGATTAATCTTACCACTGACAAGATTGTCTTGCAGGGAAAAAGAGTAAACAATACATACATTGTAGATTTGTCCACACTTTCAGAAAATAAACTCACTTGCTTAAGTGTCTTGGACAATAATCCCCTCCTTTGGAACAAGAGACTTGGACATGCAAGTCTGAGTCAACTCAACAAATTAGTCTCCAAGGACCCGATGATAGGGCTGCCTAACATCAAGTTCAAGGAAAACAAATTTTGTGAGGCTTGTGCAAGGGGCAAGTAAGATCCTATTTTAAATGCAAGAAAGTGGTAAGCACCACCAGAACGATGGAACTGGTCCATTTGGATCTCTGTGGTCCAATGAGAACATTAAGCAGAGGTGGTAAAATATATGTGATGGTGCTTGTTGATGATTACTCTAGATTTACTTGGACATTATTTTTAGCATCTAAAGATGAATCATTTGACATGTTTACTTCTTTTGTTAGAAAAACTCATAAACAACTAGGTAATCAACTTGCATCAATTAGGTCTGATCATGGAGCTGAATTTGAAAATGCTAAGTTTGCTGAATTTTTTCATGCTACATCATAAATAGTTACATGACTAGACCTCTTGTTAAGAAGATTCCCTATGAGTCACTTAAAAGGAGAAAGCTAAATATATCTCATCTTAGGGCATTTAGATGCAAGTGCTTTGTGCACAACAATGGCAAAGACTCCCTAGGTAAGTATGATCCTAAAAGTGATGAGGGAGTATTCTTGGGATACTTTTCACATAGTAAAGCTAATAAGATATACAGTAAAAGAACTATGTGTGTAGAAAAAAGTGTATATGTTATTTTATTTAAAAACTAACATTCATTCTGAGAGGCAGAAACAGGATAATGAAGAGATTGGGCTGATAAGAAATTCAAATGGTGAAACCACAGTCCATCCTGAATATGCATCACAGGAAGGAACATGTGATGAAACATGTCCCTCCACCCATGGCAACATGACAGGGGGAACTGATCCTCAAACCTCGAGGAAATCTGTCCATGAACCTATTCCTTAGTAACAAAACCAGGAAGGAACATCCAAAGAAATTGACACTCTTATTGCAACATCCACGAAATTGGATATAAATGAACCTGGTTCATCTGTTGATCAGAAGTTGTATAGGGGATGATTGGTTCTCTTTTATATCTCAATACTAGTAAACCTGACATTGTGTGTAGTGTAGGTCTTTGTGCTCAATTTCAGGCAAATCCAAGAAGTCCCACTTGACTAATGTAAAGTGAATATTGAGATACTTGAAAGGCACCACTGACCTTTGCCTTTGGTATCCAAAAGGTAGTAACTTTAACCTAGTGGGATATGCTAATGCTGATTATGCAGGTTTCTTAGTGGATAGGAAGAGCACCTCAGGTATGGCACACTTCCTTGGTTCATGTCTTGTGTCATGGGCTACATGGGCTACCAAAAAGCAAAATTCAGTGGCCTTATCTACTGCTAAAGCGGAGTATGTTGTTGCTGCTTCATGTTGTGCTCAATTATTGTGGATCAAACAACAATTATTGAACTTTGGAATTGAAGTTGGTTGCATCCCTCTTTTATGTAATAACACTAGTGCTATTAGTATGACAAAGAACCCGCTTTATCATAAGAGAACTAAGCACATAGATGTTAGGCACCATTTTTAGGGACAACTATGAGAAAGGCTTGATCAATGTGGAGTTTTGTGCTACTGACAAGCAAATTGCTGACATTTTCACAAAATCCTTAAGTAGTAATCACTTTGAGAGGAATAGGTTAGAATTAGGGATGATTAAGATCACCTAAAAGGACCAGTTCAAGGTTAAAAGAAAAAAAAGAAAAAAATTGAAAAACAAATTGGTTAGAAAGTCTGTAAATTGTGTATAATTAGATTAAATCTTGCTCAGTCTCATAATATCCATAGTATTCTCTTCTGCCATGTGTTAAAATGACTCATTAATCTCTAATGATATTTTTTCTATTTTGTCAAATTTAGACTTACACAAGAGAATTATTAGTGAAGAATCTGGTTCATCAAGATAACACAGTATGTTTTCTACACTCTGCATAATTTGAATAACTATATTTGGATCATGAGAAGAGTCCTACCAAATACCAAAGTTCTTGTGAACTTATCCGTTACAAGTGAACCAGTTACGTTCAAGACTCCCGACCATATTAAACTACCTAAATTCTTTTAATTCTGCTACTCAGGGGGAAGAAAGTGGTTCTTCTGAAACTGAACATGTATCTTCTGATTCTAAATTTTCTCTTGAGACAACTTCTAAAGTTTCTGCAAATTTGGAAAACAGATTTGTAAGATCTATAGCAGGTGTTGAGACTACAGAATCTGAAGAAGTTGGTGGTAAAAATGAAAAACAAAAAAAAAAGAGCAAGGGTGCTAGGAGTACTGTGAGGGGAAAAGGGACAAGAGTCGCTGATTCTTCACCCACTCCTATGAGTTTAACCAAAGATGCATGTGCAATGGTTGTTTGGTGAGATGAACCTAGTTCATCTGTAGAGGAAACCCTCGCAGATCTGTAGAAGAAAGTGACTGAAATCTATAATCCAGCTTCTTGATAGAGTTATTAATGGCACCAAAACTCATACCACTCCCTATGGCTTCATTCTCACAACTGTGCTTGCACATTTTAATATACCTATGCAAAGTGGGAGGTTAGTACAAGTGTGGATCATTTTTGGGTTAATAATCTACTTGATTGCGATTATGAAGTCAATGTCACTCCTAAAGAATCTAGTTCATCCAAAAAGGTACCAGTGAATAGCAAGTTCAGAGCCTTGGTGCAAGAAAGTGAATCGAAGGATGCTGAGATTGAAAGGCTGAAGAAAAGGTTGATTGAGGTGGAGACTAAGAGAGATACTCTCAGAACTGAGCTGGCAAGAGAAAAAGAGAAGAATGATGGCATTCTTCAAGGTATGTTGAAACTCCTCCAAGTCAAAAACCAAGCACCTAGTTCTTCCCAGCCTTAAGCCTCCTAGCCTAGTATAGATCAACCAGTGACTCGGTTCGGGCGTTTTGTTTCTTTTGCTCATGTTTCCAGTATTTTTATTTCTTCTTATGCTCTGTGGTAGAATCTTATCAACCATCAATGAAATTTATTGTCTTTTGCTCTTACTGTTTGTTTATATTTCCTTGATGGTTAAAAACTCTTAGCTTGATCTATGATGATTAATCCATGATTGCATTTGAAGTATCCCCAGTGGCCATGAGTTAGCTTTAAAATCAGATTATCTCACATTTTTATGAAACTTTTCGATAATTCCAAAAGGGGGGGGGGAAAGGTTGTGCTTTACACTTTGAACAGTGATGTTTATAACCTAATGTACCTGGTCCTTGATAATAAGTAAAAAATATCTAACTTTGCATTGATGTTGAGTTGAGTTCTGGCAGGGCCTAAGTGTATGAAAAGCACAGAGTTTGTCATCATCAAAAAGGGGGAATTTGTTGGCCCGAGTAAAGGTTAAGTTTTGATGATTGACAAAGTAACTCAGAGATGAACCAAGTCCATCCCTCAGGTGCACAAAAACGGGCAGATTTGAGCATGTGGGTTGCACGTGAAGGAGATAACATTAATTTGGTAAATTTAATATATCTAGATCGAAAAGGTTGCATAATTGATAAGAGCAAGACCCCTTAATCAAAGAGAACAATATCCAAGGTAGGGAAGGAGTTAGAAGTTGAAATCAACTAGAACTCTTCCACCAAGGAAGAGTTGCATCAGAACTCTAGTTATTTCTTCATCTACTAACTCAATAAATTGCAGGATGTTCTCACATTACAGTGTTGCACAAAAACGCAGAAGTTAAAAGTTAATTAAGAGAAAAATAGCAAGGATTTTTGCAAGCAGTTCGTGTGTGATTCATGTGTGCAAACCTGAAGCTACATGAACAATATTGAAGAACCAGCTCCATAAAGAGTTTTATGTGTTTTTCTTTATTTCTAGTTCAATTGTAGTAGGTGTTTTCATATTGTACTTTTCACCTTTATCTAGAAGCAATTGTGATAGGTACTTTGAGTATTCAAGTTAGAGTTAACTTGAAGTTGTCGCAATAGTTAGAGGTTGGTTGCTACGACGGGATTAGAGGTAATCCTTAGGTTTACAAAGAGTTTTGTAAATGCTATTTTGGCTCAGTGATTTAGTGAAGTGTTGGGGAAAATCCTACTGAGTAGTTGATCATGGTTTTTTCACCTTTTGAGCCGGGTGTTTTCCACGTAAAAATACTTGTGTTCTATACTTATACTTTTATTATTCCGTAACAGTAGTAGTTGGAGCACATAGAAGAACCTGGTCCTTCCATAATAAGTTTAAGAAAAAAATTTATCACCACACAAATTACCCCTCTCTTGTGTGGTATTGAAGTATAAAACATCATGGGCGTATGCCCGGAATCGAATTTCAAGGTCTGTATCCCGAGTAATGAATTTTTATTAGAAATTGTTAAACTAAAATTTCAAGGATTTAAAGAAACTAGTTAATGATTGATCACATGGGTATCAAGCTCGTATGTTGGTTCCGGAGCCTGGTACAGGTTCGATATAACATTTAAGACTTGCCCGTAAAATTTGGTGTCAATTCGAGTAGTTTAAGTGTGTTTTGGCTCGTTAGAGGAAAATTCAAAACTTGAAGTTCATAAGTTTGATTCAATTGGTTTTAGGGGGTGATTCTAAGATTTAGTGTTGTTTCGTGCATTCCGAAGGTTCGAGTAGCTCCGTTTCATGATTTTAGACTTGTTGGTATGTTCAGACCCTTTGGACTGATCTATGCATTAAAAAAAGGTAAGGGATATATTTTCCAGAAAAGTGCCATTATGCGGTCGAAAATGCGATCGCATAACAGCTATGCTGACCGCATAGTTACCGCAGAATGAAATAGTGTGTTGGTCAAATTTGAGGTTAGCTATGCGGTCAATTATGCGATCGCATAATCGATATGTGGGCCGTATAGTCGTCACATAATTCCCTTGGGATTTTTGTGAGGGGCAGTTCTGAGGTGCATTATGCGACCGCAGAATAGGTATGCGGACCGCATTTCCGTCGTATACCCAAACAGTGTTTTCAGGTTTTTGGGGAGCATTTTGCGGTCCATGCCGCATGTCAACTTTGTGATCGCAAATGCGATTGCAGACTTGAGTCGGGGCTCTAGTTTTCTAAATTTTAAACCCGACCCACTGTCGTTATATCCGGTGTAATAGCTCATTTTGAGCTTATTTCCTAATACTTCTAGAGTGAGAGAGAGTGGTCTAAGAGAGGGAATGTGCTTCCCATCCAAAATTACTCCATGAATCCTTGTTGAATCATTGAATATAATCAAGTGAGGGACCTAAAATTTCATCCCAAGAGGTAAGACTTCATCACCTCAGCTCTTACTTTTACACATAGCTATAAGGGGTCATTAGTAAGGTAATTCATGGGGATAATGGGGAATTGCATTGCATGCACTTGTTCTTGAAGAATATGGGGAATTATAAATGAAGAGGAATGGGGAATGGGCTAGTGTAATCTTGCATAAAAGAACCATAAGGCCTTAATGAACACTAGACGCTCGATAAAATGCTCAAAAGAGCTTAGATTATGATCTTTTCCTGATTATGAGTTAAATTGTGTTATATTGCTTAAATAGATTGAAATGAAAAGCTTCTGGAACATTACAGGAATAAGGAAACCTCGGTTGAGGTATGTATGGATAAAACCACGTCTTTTAGAAATTGAGCTCCATGGTTGCTTGTATAAATGTGGTAAGACTGAAATTTGGGTTCTTGCATTGATCGATACTTTACATGAATTGGTGCTGTAACCTTGTATGCGGAAAAAATGTGTCTCAACATGATCGATGTGCTATCTTGATAACTTGTAAAAGGGGCAAAAGATATGAATTATGTATTGAAAAGCTTAGACCTTAAATTTGAGTTTGAAGCTACATACGTTGTGTTATCCACGTGAAGTCTCATCTATGCTTACAATCCTAAATGCTATTGTGTGCCCATAATTTCCTAAATTGCAAATCTATCATTGAAACTAGGAATGATGTGAAATGTGGCCTAGTGCCAAATATATGATGTGACATCTATGGACCAAAGTGCCTATGAGGTAATTTATGGGAAACAAAGATCGAAATGAGATAACTGATGGAAAACGGAAACGCCATGGTAAGGTGGCCTAGCCGATCGGGCCGAGATCGGACGCCATGTCATGCTCATGGTGGTAATGTGTTTGTGATCGAAGTAAACATATTAATTGAGGCGACCTAGCCGATCGGGTCGAGATTGGACTCCGCTCTAGATATCGGTGGTTATGTGAACAAATGTTGAATAGTATGAAATGTCCCAAAATAAATGCTACGGAAACATGATGTGAAAATTGTACGTTTCTTTTATGTTGATAATGTTGTGATTATTTAAAGCTCTTGAGTGATACTTGTGATTTCCTTATTTGTGTATGCAAGTTCTTTCCAATTAGATTGTGTTTAGTCATACATACTAGTACTATTCTATAGTACTAACGACCCTTTTGCATGGGGTGCTACATTTTTAAATGAATGTAGGTGGCTCCATAGCGGATAGTGCCGATCGTGTGTAGCATAGCATCCTTCTTCTCAAAGTCTTGGTGAGCCCCTTTCTCCTTCAAGGGGTTATATTGCACATCTTTTGTTATAGACTTCTACTATTGAGGTATAGCCGGGGCCTTGTTGCCGGCATTGAGATACTTATCTTTTACATCCCTAGAGGCTCCGTCGACATATGTGTGGGTCTACGAACTATGTTTAAATTTTAACTCTCGTTTCTCTAAAGTGTAATTGTATTTGCATGGAATCTTGGAACTTATCCACGGTTTAACATTGTGATTTAAAGTGAACTAACAATGTAGAATGTACTATCTTTCCTCGTCTAAATAAATGAATGAAAACATGGTTACCTTATTCATATCGAGTTGGGTTGGAAGTGTTTGATAAGGCTTGCTCAGTTGGGTTCACTCGATTGAGCGCCGATCGTGCTCCTCAGGTTTTGGGCGTGACAATCAGGTGGGGCCTGGGAGCCCCAAGCATCAATCGGGCGAGGCTCGAGTGAAGTTGGAAATGTTGATAATAGCTGAAGCATCTGCTTCTGTCATAACCACACTTGTGGTTGGTCGACCGCAGGTGCGAAACCGCAGAAGCGGTCCGCCTATCGCAGGTACGTCCAAGGTAGGCTAGGATCAAATCGTAGAAGCGGCTCTGTAGAAGCGGTTTCAAGACCGCAGAAGCGGTCGCATACCGCTTGGCCGATTCCGTAGATGCGCTCTCACAACCCAAAATCCACTAAGAGTCGTGATGGCGCCGGACACCACTGTCAGGCAAGCCAACCAAAATACTTAATTATATTCTTACTTTAAATATTTCCAAAACCGCTTCTTTATACATTTAAACAATACATAATAAATTCCACTAAATAAATAGTGAAACATTTAACAACTTTTTAAAGTTTCTGAATAAAACCCATAGACATCCCCAGAACCCGGTGTCACAAGTGCATGAGCTATTTCTAAGAAGCAATACAATACAACTTCTTTCCGGAATACAATGGATAGAAAGTAGATACAATATACCGAAAGGGACTATACTAGCTGTGGGCCGCCTCGAGTAATGCAGCTCCTCTAGTCCCAGTTTTATCCATGCTGCTACGCCTAGTAGGCCGCTAGAATTGCATGTGTATGTGCAACAAGAATGCACAGAAGTGTAGTATGAGTACAAAAACAACAAGTACTCAGTAAATATCCCGCCTAATCTCGAAGAAGTAGAGACGAGATGGCAACTTCGACACTTGCTAAAGTCCAGTAACAATATTATTAACGCGATGACTCACGGATTTGTTAAGCACAACAGTAGATTCAAGTAAATTACTAAACGGGTAAAAATTCCTCTTTATTAAAAGTCTCCGGATTCACAATCCATCAATCAACAATTATCTCAAGTCGGGAGAGTAGATATTAGTATCAATAGATATCAAAGCAAGCAATACAAGCATGGGTAACCCATGTCGAGGTCATACGACCCGATCCAACATAAATGTAAATTGTGCACTGCCGAGGGTCGAACAGCACGAACCATAGATGCATCTATTACCCCGCTCGCGAATCACCCATGCGACGCGGTCAAATTTAAATAAACAATCACCCTACTCGCGTATCATACATGCGACACAGGTATATACAGAAATACATGCTCAAACAGCAAATTAATAGTTTATCGGGGAACATTTATCCAAATAAAAGCCAAATTCTCTTTTAACGATTTTTGAGAAAATGAGGTTTAATCTTTTTTTTTTTGAAATTCATTTACCAATTCGATAGGATTTCGGCAATTCATACTGTCAATAACATTACAAGTATTCCAAGTACAGCATGCTTTTGGGTCCTAGACTACCCGAACAATAACATAATAGTAGCTACGCACGAACTCTCGTCATCTCGTGCGTACGTACCCCCACAAATAGGAGCACATAACCAATTAATTCCCCTATGGGGACAATTCCCTTTCACAAGGTTAGAAAGGAGACTCACCTCACTCCGAAGATCCATAAAAAGCATTCTACGCCCTTTCGAATACTTGAATCGATGCTAAGTACTCCCAAAACTCGCCAATGTTTATACAAATTCATTAATATACAATAAACTACTCATATTAATCCAATTTATAACAATTCCTAACCCCGATTGGAAAGTTGACAAAAACGCCCTCGGGCCCACGTGCTCGGATTCTGATTTTTTTTAAGATTAAGCTTATCCATGACTCCATGAACTCAAATATATGATTTTCTCTTAATTCCATATCCAAAATTGTGGTCAAATTCCAAGAATATCAATTTTCTAGGTTTCCCCTCAAACCCCAAATTTTCTACAAATTTCCATGTCCAAAGCCATATATAATCATGTATTTAACTCAAAACTAACACAAATTACTTACCTCATGCTTGGTGGTGAAAATGGCACCTCAAAGTTGCTCCAAATCGGCTCCAATGGAAGAAAATGGGGTTGAAATGAACCCAACCCCCGATTTAAAAGAACCTCACTACCTCTAGCATTTCCGCATCTACGATCAGGCGACCACATCTGCGGTCCCATTTCTGCGAGAAGGCGACGGAATTTGCGAAATGGGGGGAGAAGGTGGGACCACTTCTGTGGCCTGGAGGCCGTATTTGCGGAGCTGTATCTGCGGCTTGGGAGCCGCTTCTGCGGTTCCAGGCCTGGCTTGCCTGGGCCACTTCTGCGATACAAGGACCGCATCTGCAATCACGCACATGCGGTCCACCAACCGCAGGTGCGGTTATGACATAAGCAACAAACTTCAGCCCTTCTCAAGCAAATCCACTTTCGATCCGCTAACCACCCGGAATTCACCCGAGGCCCCCGGGACCCCAACCAATCATACCAACGAGTCCTAAAATACATTATGGACTTGCTCGAGGCCTCAAATCATATCAAACAACGCTAAAACCACGAATTGACCTCCAATCCAAGCTTTATGAACTTAAGAATTTCAAACATCTACTTTCGATGTTTAAACCTATCAAATCACGTCCGATTGACTTCAAATATTGCACACAAGTCATATTCAACATTACAGACCTACTCCAACTTTCAAAATCGGATTCCGACCCTGATATCAAAAAGTCCACTTCCGGTCAAACTTCTCAAAAACCTTCAAATTTCTATCTTTAGCCAAATGGCTCCAAAATGACCCACGGACCTCCGAATTCACTTCCGATCGCGCTCCCAACTCCAGAATCACCATACAGAGCTACTCCCTGACTCGGAATCCCAAACGACATCGATAATACTGAAATGCACTTCAACCCAAACTTATAGAATTCCTTCCAAAAGGATAACTTCCACAATAGGCGCCAAAACACTTCCGGGTCATCCAAAACCTGACCCGGACATACGCCCAAGTCCGAAATCATCATATGAACTTGCTGGAACCTTTGAATCCTGATTCCGAGATCGTTTACTCAAAAATCCGATCTTAGCTAATTCTTTCAACTTAAAGCTTCTAAAATGAGAATTTCCTCTACAAGTGAACTCCGAACTTCCCGAAATTTAATTTCAACCACGTGTACAAGTCATAATGCCTAAATTGAAGCTGCTCATGGTCACGAACTGCTGAACGAAGCGCTAGGGATCAAAACAATCGGTCAGGTTGTTACATTCTCTACCACTTCAACATATGTTCGTCCTCGAACGTGCTAGAAACTGTGCTGGGGTTGTCTAGAATCACTGCTTAATACCTCGTGCACCTACCCATGCTAACACAACTCAGTTTGTCACATCAGCTCGATCAAATCTGAAGATAACCTCTTTTATTTAGGCAATTAAGCCTTGGAACCCAGTTTTAACATCCAAAATTCTCTGCCAGGATTTTTCCAACATATGCTCACCGTATCAATCACCACACGCTATACCAGAACATGACTGCATACCCTTGCTGAATTTACACCATGCACCCAATCATTCACAAGACCATAATAACACTCTCTGATCATAATAGCCGATATTTCCCAAATCTGATGCTCACAATGCACCCCATGACATATATAAGTCATGTTCCAACTCTCGCAATGCCGCCATGACAGAAGGGATGTGTAGCAATTCATAACCAACTGCCAAATCAACGATTCGTAGGGTTTATACCCGGCCAAGAACCATCACCTCTTTCTGAACCAAATGATTGCATTTACTCTTTAATATACTTCACATATTCAGATTGCACTGATCTTAAGTCCAATGATCTCATCTCAGCCAGTACGAACTGCTCAGGCAATAAGCCACCCCGAACACGATCAATAGTCTCATATGATACCACAATGTGCCAACAAGCTACCAATTCAAATGCGATACAATAGGAAACGAACTTTGAAAAGGAAGTCCAATTACCCCGCTCGCGAATCATACATGCGACGCGGTAAACATAATTAAATAGACACCCCGCTTGTGAATCATGCATGCGACGAGGGCATACAACTAATATAAGTTCCTCCCAGGAAAGGAGGCAACAAAACACATAAAACAGACACAGGGAAACTATACTCAACCTCCCACTGTTACGGCATGCAACCCGATCCAAATAACATACCCATGGAGGCGTACCACCCGATCCACACATAAAATTCACGTAAGGAGTTACACACCGATCCAGATTGCTCATTACAGCAAAATACCAAATTTCGGTCACCGACACGCTAAGTGCATAATACCATACTTGGGGAGACATATAGCGCCATAAGCTACAAATACTCAAGCACAACTGAGGTGCGACATATGATCCGAATCTCGAGAGCCCTCCTGCTCACATAACATCATATTTACACGGAAGCTCAACACATAAGCAACTTCCCAAGCCATCTCATAACTCACACGGTGCAATGTATCATTACATGAAATACCTGACAACGAAATAACACCCTGACTACTCCTCCATAAGGAGTGCATTACTAAAATGAACACGTCTGGCCTTATATAAAGTACACATTCATATTTAAATCCATCCATAGACATCAAGTTGATTCTGATCGCACCGAACTAGGCTAATAACCTTTCAAAGGTCCATAAATACTCCCATTTTCTCTCATAACACATAAGAATAACCATCATAACCGGAGTAATCATCCACAGTCCGCAACCCAAATAAATCGAGTGCCCCCAGGCATAAATTCTCATATTAACGATACCACCACAATCTCCATACTTGGTTTCATCCTCCAATCAATCAGTGACTACGCGCCACACTTGTACAATCTTCCCGTGGAACACACCCCCACGACCTTTCGTAATAGATAACAAGTCTTTATATCCATACCACCGACCGCACTAACGCTGAAAAACGATCAAGAATCCATAACCAGGATGTAAAGCCTCCTTCACAACCATCGATCTCAGGTGACACTGAAAACAATACCAACTTACTTTAAACATCAAGACTACTTTCCTTCTCATTCAAGCTCGAGACATTCTCGTTAACACCGAACTGCAACCTCGATCCTCTCTTCTAATTTCGTACCAGTTGCTGCACCTAACATGCCATCATAGAACATTTATGGACCTTTGAAAGGTTATTAGCCTAGTTCGGTGCTCGTGATTCACGATCACTCGGGAGGAGTGCGGATGGAGGTCTGATATACCCTCCCAATTGCTACACCACAGGTCAAAACATCATAGAACATTCTGGGCAACTTCTCATAAGCTGCTACTAAGCTTGATTCCTAACCGTACCTATAGGCTCACAATCATTAATCACCACGCTTTGACCTTTTGAACCCGCTAGGACCGTTGCTGAAAAACACCCGCTTTGACTTGGCCCCGAATATAATCAATTCCATAAATCTTCTAGCACATGAATACCCCCTCGGCGAAGCACCCGGCAGAATCACTTCCTTTGAAACCCACATCTATACAGGGCATAAATCCTAAATCCTTTCCCAAGTATGAACATGGTCAATAAGGCCAACCTTAGCACGCCTCTAACAATTCTTTTGCTCGAATTACCACTTATGTTATCTTCCTGTAGCTGAAATAACCCATCAGTATGCTAATAACAGAAACCTCGCAAGTAATTAACCGACAAATTATGAAGCCCACATCTGACCATTCTTAGTATGCTAATAGCCTGAAGCCATTATTACACAAATTCTGGAATTCACCAGGATCCTTTATCTCTTATTAACATAACCTTGCGCAATCAACCGCCAAAATTCTCGAAATCTATCTGTAAACCCTCTTGTTATATTCTGAATCATAAACCATATTCACACGACTGATCTCTTTGTTGTATAGCCAATAGTATCCTTTGAAAAAACTTTGCCAACCATGCAACCGCCGTCCTGCTCCCTGGAGATTTTCTGCCTATGGAATCTACGTGCTGACGTCTTCCAACACTGCTACACAGGGGTGCAATCACCATGACATTAATGACCCATCCTGAGTTCAAGCTCACTCTCTAGCTGCACGAGCCCATTCACCCCCCGTGGAAATCAATTAAATGCGGGGCAATATCCTTCCTTTTCAAAGTTAGGTTGTATCCTTCTCCATTTCTAGTAGCCCCCTTTTTCGCTATATCAAAATCTCCTGCTGCCTAATAGACCATACTTGAAATTAATCCATAGGCCCAAATCACCAATCACTAAAATTCCCAAATCACTCCAAACTCTCCCACTTTGGTGAAACTCACCCCTTTAGTCGGCTACTCGACCTTTGCTTCTTATACCCGGCCTTCTAGAAAATTTTAACTACCTCCTGACACTCCCCGCATGCCCTTTCTCGTCCGTTGCTGCTCAGTTGTTGCCTTAAATAAAATCTATCTTCGGGCATTTAAACCCACAATTATTGCTAACCCCAAATCCTTCCGAAGGTTATCTTTCTCGAACCGTCAAAATTAGAAACATTGATTCAATCCTAAACCACCGCACCCTGCGATATCTGACAGCCGCATCACCAATACTATTTCACGATATCTTTCCCCAAAGGCGAATTGTAAAAGATCATAACATCGGCAAACTTAGTACGTTCAATTAGGACAACGACACCCCATCATTAAAGAAAGCTCCACCACACTCGCAAATACCAATGTCTCGTTACTCCACCAGCCCACATCTGACCATTCTTAGTCCGATTGCTTTTCCCCTGCCGGGAATAAAATACTAAATCTCTAGATTATGCACTGAGTAAACCTCCTTTCAAGTCATTCACTGCCCCGACACGTAGGCAAATATCCTACCATCATATCAATACTGCGGATCAATAGTTTATAGCATCATGGAAACTTGTGCCTAGCCTCAGAGCTCTCAGAAGTACCACTACTGCGCTGCAACGACAGAATATCCTTCCACAAGGCAACGATAATAGCTCAGACAACTATACAGGGAGAAATACCCTGCACTGCATCGGAAGTTCCATAACAATTCTTCAATTCTCGATTTATAAGAAGCGGTTCGCGTCGCACAAGATTGAATAAGAAGGAATTAAAGGCATAAGCCTCCATGGATCGAATCGCACGATGAGGAATCAAGAAGGGAAGTACTCCTAACAGTCCTGCAGCCTCCCGAGGATAAGTACAGACGTCTCCGCACCGATCCACAAGACTCTACTAGACTTGCTCATGACTCGTGAGACCCTAGGAGCCTAGTGCTATGATACCATGTTGTCACGACCCATAATCCACTAAGAGTCATGATGACGCCGGACACCGTTGTCAGGCAAGCCACCCAAAATACTTAATTAAATTCTTACTTTAAATATTTCCAAAACCGCTTCTTTTATACGTTTAAACAATACATAATAAATTTCACTAAATAAATAGTGAAGCATTTAACAACTTTTTAAAGTTTCTGAATAAAACCCATAGACATCCCCAAAACTCGGTGTCAAAAGTGCATGAGCTATTTGTAAGAAGTAATACAATACAACTTTCGTCCGGAATACAATGGACAGAAAGTAGATACAATATATCGAAAGAGACTATACTAGTTGCGGGCCGCCTCCAGTAATGCACCTCCTCTAGTCCCAATTTCATCCATGCTGCTACGCCCAGTAGGCCACTAGAAGTACATGTGCCTGTTTAACAAGAATGCACAGAAGTGTAGTATGGGTACAAAAACAACATGTAATCAGTAAGTATCCTGCCTAATCTCGAAGAAGTAGAGACGAGATGGCAACTTCGACACTTACTAAAGGTCCAGTAACAATATTATTAACGCGATGACTCACAAATTTATTAAGAACAATAGTAGATTCAAGTAAATTACTAAACGGGTAAAAATTCCTCTTTATTAAAAGTCTCCGGATTCATAATCCATTAATCAACAATTATCTCAAGTCGGGAGAGCAGATATTAGTATCAATAGATATCAAAGCAAGCAATACAAGCATGGGCAACTCATGCCGAGGTCGTACGACCCGATCCAACATAAATGTAAATTGTGCACTACCGAGGGTCGAACGACACAAACCATAGATGCATCTATTAACCCGCTCGCGAATCACCCATGCGACGCGGTCAAATTTAAATAAACAATCACCCTGCTCGCGTATCATACATGCGACGCATGTACACACAGAAATACATGCTCAAATAGAAAATTAAGAGTTTATCGGGGAACATTTATCCAAATAAAAGACAAATTCTCTTTTAACGATTTTTGAGAAAATGAGGTTTAATCTTTTTTTTTTTTGAAATTCATTTACCAATTCGATAGGATTTCAGCAAGTCATACTGTCAATAACATTACAAGTATTCCAAGTACAACATGCTTTTGGGTCTTAGACTACCCGGGCAATAACATAATAGTAGCTACGCACAGACTCTCGTCACCTCGTGCGTACGTAGCCCCCACAAATAGGAGCACATAACCAATTAATTCACCTATGGGGACAATTCCCTCTCACAAGGTTAGAAAGGAGACTTACCTCGCTCCGAAGATCCATAACCGGCATTCCACGACCTTCCGAATACTTGAATCGATGCTAAATACTCCCAAAACTCGCCAATGATTATGCAAATTCATTAATATACGATGAACTACTCATATTAATCCAATTTATAACAATTCCTAACCTCGATCGAAAAGTTGACAAGAATGCCCTCGGGCGCACGTGCCCGGATTCTGATTTTTTTTTGAAGATTAAAGCTTACCCATGACTCCATGAACTCAAATATATGATTTTATCTTAATTCCATATCCAAAATCGTGGTCAAATTCCAAGAATATCAATTTTCTAGGTTTCTCCTCAAACCCCAAGTTTTCTACAAATTTTCATGTCCAAAGCCGTATATAATCATGTATTTAAATAAAAACTAACACAAATTACTTACCTCATGCTTGGTGGTGAAAATGGCACCTCAAAATTGCTCCAAATCGGCTACAATTGAAGAAAATGGGGTTGAAATGAATGCAACCCCCGATTTTAAAGAACCTCACTGCCTTCAGCATTTCGGCATCTGCGGCTAGGGGACCGCATCAACGGTCAGTGGATCGCATTTGCAGTCCCGCTTCTACGAGAAGGCGACCGTATCTGCGAAATGGGGGGAGAAGGCTGGGACCGCTTCTGCGGTTTGGAGGCCGCATTTTCGGCTTGGGAGCCGCTTCTGCAGTTCCTGGCCTAGCTTTCCTGGGCCTCTTCTGCGATACAAGGACCACATCTTCGGTCTCGCACCTACGGTCCACCAACCGAAGGTGCGGTTATGACAGAAGCAACAAGCTTCAGCCCTTCTCAAACAATCCATTTTCGATCCGCTAACTACCCGAAATTCACCCGAGGCCCCCGGGACCCCAACCAATCATACCAACCAGTCCCAAAATACATTATGGACTTTCTCGAGGCCTTAAATCATATCAAACAATGCTAAAACCACGAATCGACCTCCAATCCAAGCTTTATGAACTTTAGAATTTTAAACTTCTACTTTCGATATTTGAACCTATCAAATCACGTTCGATTGACTTCAAATATTGCACACAAGTCATATTCGACATTACGGACCTTCTCCAACTTTCGGAATCGGATTCCAACCCCGATATCAAAAAGTCCACTTCCGATCAAACTTCTCAAAAACCTTCAAATTTCTATCTTTAGCCAAATGATGCCAAAATGACCCACCGATCTCCGAATTCACTTCCAATCGCGCTCCCAACTCCAGAATCACCACACGGAGCTACACCCTGACTCGGAATCCCAAACAGGCATCGATAACACTGAAATGCACTTCAACCCAAACTTATAGAATTCCTTCCAAAATTCTAAGTTCCACAATAGGCGCCAAAACTCTCCCGGGTCATCCAAAACCCGACCCGGACATTCGCCCAAGTCCGAAATGATCATACGAACCTGCTGGAACCTTCGAATCCTGATTCCGAGATTGTTTACTCAACAATTTGATCTTAGCTAATTCTTTCAACCTAAAGCTTCTGAAATGAGAATTTCCTCCCCAAGTCAACTCCGAATTTCCTGAAATTTAATTCTAACCACGCGTACAAGTCATAATGCCTTAATTGAAGTTGCTCATGGTCTCAAACTGCTGAACGACGCGCTAGAGCTCAAAACGACCGGTCAGATTGTTACATGCGCCCAATTTCTCGTAGAAGCGGCACCGTAGATACATTCCCCTGACCGTAGATGCGGAAATCACTAAAGTAGTGAGCTTCATTTAATCGGGTTTTGAGTCATTTTTGCCATTTTTCTCCTCCATTGGCGATTTTGGGAGCTTTTGAGAGAAGGCTTCCACCTAGCATCTTGAGGTAAGCTTATTCCACCTATTCCTAGTTTAATACTTGTGTCTTAGGTAGATTAAACACTACGATTAAGGTAAAATCATGGGGTTAGAGAAAAACCTAGGGTTTTGAAAAAAAGTTAGATTTAACCACAAAATTTGATATGAAATGAATTAAAAATCATATATTATTGATCCTTAGGTTATAGAGAACAACTTCCTTCAAAAAATTTCGTAATCTGGGCACGTGGGCCCGGGGTCAGATTCTAGGAAACTTGTGGTAAATGTTGGAAAATTGCTTAAATAGATAGAATACGATCTTGTGAGCTTATATTGACTAGTTCCTGCCTCATTTAACTATTTATGGATCATTCAACTCTGAATTGAGGGTTTGGGCTCGTTGTTGGTATTGGAAGTGCACTTTAGAGTGAGGTGAGTCTCCTTTATAACCTTTTAAGAGGGAATTGTCCCCATAGGAGTAATAATTGTATAATTTGCCACTAAATGCGGGGGCTACGTATGCACTAAGTGACGAGAGTCCGTGCATAGCTACTATCATGCTAAATGTCCGGATAGTTTAGGGCCCGTATCACGCTATATTTGCAAAATATTATATGCCTTCCTGCTAATGTGATCATTTATGATATTCTAGAGAATTGGAAATGAACATATGCATTGTTGAGAACTTTTATGAATTACTTTGAATATAAGTGGGAATTCTTGTATTTGGTTTTGATAATTGATATTTGTGGATCTGGCCGATCGCCTTGGTAGAAATAGATGCATCTATAGTTCGCGCCTTCGACCCTCTGGCAGTGCACAATTTATTTTCCGTTGGATCGGGCCGTCGACCGCGACATAATGTGCGCATGATATCTATGTGAAAGCTTATCCATGACTCGTTCTGCTAAATACTTGAAATGTAAATGGTTAACTGTAAAATTGTTAAGAACATGACTTATTACCTCTTGCTACAAACTGTTGATTATTTGTGACACCCATGCTTAACATAACACTTTATTATATTAATTGACCCTAGTAAGTATCAAGTCGACCTCTCGTCTCTACTTCTTCCAGATTAGACGGGATACTTACTGGGTACATATTGTTTATGTACTCACACTACACTTTTGTACTTAATTGTACATGATTTGAGGCAGGTACATCTGGCTATTAGTCCGATGCGCGCTCCTGATTCATAGTTCGAGACTTCCATGGTGAGCTGCTTCCTTCCCGTGCCGTTCAGCAGCTTGATGGGGTCTTTCTTTACTTTTGCTATCCATTCTACCTCAGACAGTAGGATAGTTTTATTTTTTTGTAAATTCTAATAGTTGCCTACTACTTGTGACACCAGGTCTTGGCACACACATTAGTAGACTATTATTTTGGGATTGTATAATTATTTTTGGCACATTATTGATCATTTCTGGTTTTAACTTTAACTTAAGGGATTGCTGCACTTATTTTTGGTGAAATTAAAATGAGAACATAATTATATTTCCGCGTTGTCTTGCCTGACACTGGTTGTGGGTGCCATCACGATCTATTATGGAAATGGGTCATGGCATAAAAAATACTGGTGCTACTTATCAACGCGAGCAGCGGAACATTATAAACATTTGCAGGAGACCTTCGACATACTAAGAAAGTACAACATGAAGCTCAACCCGAAAAAATGCGCATTCAGGGTCGGCTCAGGCAAGTTCCTCGGCTTCATGGTATCGAATAGCTGGATCAACCCCGATAAAATCAAGGCCATCGAAGATATCACGGTCGTGGATACTTCCTTCATATCAAACCAAGTCAAGTGGACACTTTACCCTATCTAAAAAATGGAGTCAAACCAAGAAAATTCGGTGGTGCAAGAAAATATGAATCCATATCTACTTTATTTATATTTCATAATTAAATTGCTAATTATATCCCAAAATATAACGATTGGTGTCAATTGACTAGTGGAACCATAGTAAACATAATTATATAGTCGCTATCAATATACGCATGATCTTAATGAATGAAATTATATGTTGGCTACTATACACAGATATATAAATGTTCAATGTAACTATATATAAAGCACAACAATGTAATTAACTAGTGTCAATATCTACTTATTATTTATATTTCATAATTAAATTGCTAATTAAATCCTCAATTGACTAGTGGAACCATAGTAAACGTAATTTATGGTCGCTATCAATAACTACTTATTATATATATAGACGTTCGATGTAACTATATATAAAGCGCAACAATGTAATTAACTAACATCAATATCTACTTATTATTTATATTTCATAATTAAATTGTTAATTAAATCCCAAAATATAACCATTGGTGTCAATTGACTAGTAGAACCACAGCAAACGTAATTTATGGTCGCTATCAATATCTACTTATTATATATATAGAGGTTCATTGTAATTTGTAACTATATATAAAGCACAACAATGTAATTAACTAGTATCAATATCTACTTATTATTTATATTTCGTAATTAAATTTCTAATTATATCCCAAAATATAATAATTGGTGTCAATTGACTAGTGGAACCATAGTAAACGTAATTTATGGTCGCTATCAATATCTGCTTATTATATATACAGACGTTCAATGTGACTATATATAAAGCGCAACAATGTAATTAACTAGCATCAATATCTACTTATTATTTATATTTCATAATTAAATTGATAATTATATCCAAAATATAACGAAATTGACTAGTGGAACCATAGTAAACGTAATTAAATGGTCGCTATCAATATACACATGATCTTAATGAATGAAATTATATGTTGGCTACTATACACATATATATAGACGTTCAATGTAACTATATATAAAGCGCAACAATGTAATTAACTAGCATCAATATCTACTTATTATTTATATTTTATAATTAAATTGCTAATTATATCCCACAATATAACCATTGGTGTCAATTGACTAGTGGAACCACAGTAAACGTAATTTATGGTCTCTTTCAATATCTACTTATTATATATATAGACGTTAAATGTAACTATATATAAAGCGCAACAATATAATTAACTAGTATCAATATCTACTTATTATTTATATTTCATAATTAAATTGCAAATTATATCCCAAAATATAACGATTGGTATCAATTGACTAGTGGAACCATAGTAAATGTAATTTATGGTCGCTATCAATATCTATTTATCATACTTAAATTGCTAATTATATCCCAAAATATAACGATTGGTGTCAATTGACTAGTGGAACCATAGTAAATGTAATTTATGGTCGCTATCAATACTACTTATTATATATATAGACGTTCAATGTAACTATATATAAAGCGCAACAATATAATTAACTAGCATCAATATCTACTTATTATTATATTTCATAATTAAATTACTAATTATATCCAAAATATTGCATTTGGCATCAATTGACTAGTGGAACCATAGTAAACGTAATTATATGGTCTTTATCAATATACACATGGCCTTAATGAATGAAATTATATGTTGGCTACTACACATACACACACACACACACACACACACACACACATATATATATAGACGTTCAATGTAACTATAGATAAAACGCAACAATGTAATTAACTAGCATCAATATCTATTTATTATTTATATTTCGTAATCAAATTTCTAATTATATCCTTTAATATAACTGTCACGATCCCAAATACTGGTCGTGATGGTGCCTATCACACTACTAGACAAGCCGACAAACTCATAATCATAGCCCATTTACCAATAACATTAGCACTTTTTTCTAACATAAGATTTAAACACGGAATTCATTATAAATATTAAAAGGACAAAAACATGCGAAAAAACCAACACAACAATTACTACACAGCCCCAACAATCTGGTGTCACGAGTCTAGAGCCTCTAATACAAGTCTGAACAGCTTACTACATAAGTAGTCTAGGAATGCGGAAAAGTAATAAGATAGAAGGGAGAAATCAGGGTTGCGGATGCCAAGAAGCTACCTCAAAATCCCCGGCAAATACTCAACGGCTGATAATGCTCTCACTCAGCCCCTATAACACTTGGATCTGCACACAATGTGCAGGGAATAATGTGAGTACTCTGACCCAATGAGTAATAAACATAAATAATGGCTGAAAGTAAGAAAACACAGGAAAACACAAGGCATTCTATACCAAAGCAGTAAAAAATCACTTAAAAATCGTAAACCAGTGAAGAATCAAGTAAAATCCCGTTTTCAACAAGTAAAACAAGTAATTAACAGGTAAATACAAATAGAAGTTTTCCTCTCGGGCACAATATCAGCAAATCCGCCCCTCGGGCTCAAACTCACATCACAATGGGTACCCGCGCTCACTAGGGGTGTACAGACTCAAGGAGAGCCCCTTACGGCCCATGAGAAATCACAAGCCACCTCGTGGCATCAAATCTAAGCCATTGGCCTCATATTAATCAAGTCACCTCGTGGCGTATACGTGTGTCTCAGGCCCTCGGCCTCATATCAGTATCAGTATTCCTCACAACATAGGCCCTCGGCCTTACTTAGTCCAAAAACCATCACAAGCCCCTCGGGCATTAGTAAAACTGTATTTTTAGCCCAAACATTATTTAAAATATCATTTAAGTCTTAAAACTGAGAAAGAGTGGCTGAATAGTAAAACAATGGAAATTATCAGGACTGAGTTCACGTATTTAATCAAAACAGTGAGGAAAACATCAGTAAATAGCCCCGAAGGGTTCAAATAGATGGCACTAGGCCCAAGTATGGCATTCAACCCAATTCATGATTAAAACAAATAAGTCTCAGTCAAATATGCGGTAAAATCATCAATTGGGATGGACTAAATCACAATCCCCAATAGTAAACAACCCCACGTTCGTCATTGAGCGTGTGCCTCACCTCAATATACCACAACGATGTGCAAATCCAGGGTTTCAAACCCTCAGGACATCATTTACATTCATTACTCACCTCGAACCGGCTAAATCTCTAGCTCGCGATGCCTTTGCCCCTCGAATCGGCCTCCACGCGCGTCAAATCTATTCAAAAGCAGAACGAATATATCACAATATGCTAAGGGAACAAAACCCAAGTGAAAACAAATGAAAAATATCAAAAATCCCGAAATTAGAAAAACCTGAGCCCCGAGGCCACTTCTCGAAACTCAGAATTTTTTACATCAACGGGTTCCTTATCTCCCCAAGAGTTCATACATACCAAAAGTTCTCAAATCCGACCCCAATTGGTCCTCCAAATCCCCAAATTAAAATTCCAAAATCCCAAGCCCTAGTTCTTCCATTTTTAGCTTAAGTTCCATGATTTTCTAGGTAGATTTCACAATAGAAACGAGTTTTAAGTTCAAAAATCTTACCTCCAATCGATTCTGCTTGAATCCCTCTTTAATCTCCACCAAGAAGCTCTCAAAATGATTAACTATGGGTGAAAATAGACCCAAAATCGCGGATGAAATGAAATTACAACATTCTGCCCAGTTCTGACATTCCTTCTTCGCGAACGCGGTCAACGCCTCGCGTTCGCAAAGCACCAAATTTCGTTGACCACTTTTTACTCTACGCGAATGCGACATGCCAGTCGCGAACGTGATGCTTCCTGTACCTTGACCCTCGTTAACGCATTCGATCCTTCACGAACGGGGTGCATTGAATCCCTGCCTTCCGCGAACGCGAAGCCCATCTCGCGAACATGAAGGCTAAATCTTGGCCTTCATCAATTCCTTCATCGCGAACACGGGAACCTCATCGCGAACGCCATGCCTCAGGACCTCACCCTTCGCGAACGCGGAACCAACATCTCAAATGCAAAGGCCAAATTCTCAGCCTCATCACGCATCCCTTTGTGAACACGAGAGCTTGCTCGTGAACGCGAAGGCCAAAAGTCTGCAATACCAACAGTAGAAAAACTGCAACTCTCAAAATATTGATCCGTTTAACCACCCAAAACTCACCCGAGGCCCTCGGGACCTCAACCAAAGGCACCAACATATCCTAAAACCTTATTCAAACTTGTTCCAATTATCAAAATGCCTCAAACAACATCAAATCACTCAAACCACATAGGATTCAAGCCTAAGTTTCTAAAATCTTCCGAAATACACTTTTGATAAAAAACCCAACCAAACCACGTCCGAATGACCTGAAATTTTGCACACATATCCCAAGTGACATAATGAAGCTACAACAACTCTCGGAATTCAATTCTGACCCCCCGAATCAAAATCTCACCAACCAATCGGAAATCGCCAAAATATCAACTTCGCCAATTCAAGCCTAACTCTACTCCGGACCTCCAAAATCCATTCCGATCACGCTCCTAAGTCACAAATCACCTTTCGAAGCTAACCAAACCATAGGAACTCACATCCGAGCCCTCTAACACATAAGTTAACATTCAGTTGCTTTTCCAACTTAAACCTTCTTAAAAGAGACTAAGTGTCTCAAACCTCACCAAAATCATTCTGAACTCGATCCTACCAACCCGACAACACTGTCACGACCCAATTCCCGAACCCGGTCGTGATGGCGCCTCTCATGAAGACAAGGCCAGCCAGACCATCTCAGAACACCACTTAAAGCGGTTAATCTGTTATATAGCAGTTCGAATATGAATTTATGATACTAATCAAAATGAATACAACCCAATATAGCCCGACCGGGGTGTCACCAGTCACGAGCATCTAGGAGGATCCATATTACAATTTAAAATATATAATACATAGAGTAAAATATGGAAAACAAGAAGGAGAAGACTCTCGGTGCCGCGAACGCCGGCGGTCATCTTGCTTAGCTACGATAGCAATACCTTCAATCCGCTACTAACCCGCTACCGGGTGAAACAGTACCTGCAACTGCACGCGAGGTGCAGGGAGTAAAGTGAGTACTTCCAACTCAGTGGTA
>MU730574.1:55193-70072 GCA_026770625.1 Nicotiana glauca
AACTTCGCCAATATAGGCTAACTTCTTCACCGGACCTCCAAAATTACTTCCGATTGCGCTCCTAAGCCTTAAATCATCTTCCGGAGCTAACCGAACCATCGGAATTCAATTCCGAGCCCTCTAACTCATAAGTCAACATCCGGTTGACTTTTCCAACTTAAGTCTTCTTAAAAGAGACTAAGTGTCTCATTTCCAACCAAACTCTATCCGAATTACTTAAAATTCACCAAATACATGTAATGAAACATATAGAAGCATAAGACAGGGAAAATGGGGTGGAAATACCTGAGACGATGGGTCGGGTCGTTACAAACACAAAACACGGATAACGAAGCATAAAGAAGCAGAAATAGGTGAAATGAAGCGGTAACTCATGAGACGACTGGACGGGTTATCACATCCTCCCCAACTTAAACAAACATTCTTCCTTGAACGAGTCAAGAAACATACCTGAAGACTCAAACAGGTGAGGATATCTGCTCCACATCTCTTGCTCGGTCTCCCAGGTAGCCTCCTACGTGGGCCGACCTCTCCACTACACCTTTACTGAAGTTATATCCTTTGACCTCAACTTCCGAACCTAATGATCCAAAATAGCTGCTAGCTCTACATCATAAGTCAAATGACCTCCAACTGAACTGTGCTGAAATATAGAACATGGGACGGGTCTCCAATATACTTCATGAGCATAGAAACATGGAAAATCGGATGCACACTCGACAAGCTTTGTGGCAAGGAAAGCTCATAAGCCACCTCCGCAATCCTCCGAAGTACCTCAAAAGGCCCAATGAATTGCAGACTCAACTTCCCTTTCTTTTCGAATCTCATAACACCCTCCATGAGTGAAACCTTCAACAGGACCTTCTCACCAACCATGTAGGACACATCTCGAACCTTACTGTCCGCATAACTCCTCTGCCTTGACTGCGCCGTACGAAGTCTCTCCTGAATTACCTTTACTTTATCTAAAGCATCCTTAACCAAATCTGTCCCCAATAGCCTAGCCTCACCGGGCTCGAACCAACCAACTGGAGATCTACACCGCCTCCCGTACTAAGCCTCATATGGAGCCATCTGAATACTCGACTGGTAGCTGTTGTTATAAGCAAACTCTGCAAGTGGCAGATACTGATCCCATGACCCTCCGAAGTGGATAACACAAGCGCATAGCATATCCTCCAATATCTGAATGGTGCGTTCGGACTGCCCGTCCATCTGAGGGTGAAAACTTGTGCTCAACTGCACCTGAGTACCCAACTCTCGCTGAACAGACTTCCAAAACTGGGAAGTAAACTGAGTGCCCCGATCTGAAATGATGGAAACTGGGACACCATGCAACCGAACAATCTCCCGAATATATATTTCTACCAACCATTCTGAAGAATAAGTAGTACAGATAGAAATGAAGTGCGCGGACTTGGTCAACCTATCCACAATCACCCAAATAGCATCAAACTTCTTCAAAGTGCAACAACAAAATCCATAGTGATCCTCTCCCACTTCCACTCAGGAATAACCATCTGCTGAAGCAAGCCACCCGGTCTCTGATGCTCATATTTCACCCGCTAACAATTGAGACACCGAGCTACAAATCCCACAATATCTTTCTTTATTCTCTGCCACCAGTAATGCAGTCTAAGATCCTGATACATCTTCACGTCACCCGGATGAATGGAATACTGCGAGATATGGGCCTCTTCCAATATCAACTCCCGAAGCCCATCCACATTGGGCACACAAATCCGGCCATCACCAATGGTCACACCCCTAGAATCATCATGCTGAACTCTATCCCTAAGGACAAGCAAATGCGGATCATCATACTGGCACTCTCTAATGCGATCATATAAAGAAGACCGGGAAACCACACAAGCCAACACCCGACTTGGCCCAGAAATATCCAACCTCACGACCCGATTGGCCAAATCCTGAACATCAACCACAAGAGGTCTCTCCCCAACTGGAATGTATGCAAAACTCCCCATACTCATTGCCTTTCAGCTCAAAGAATTGTCCACCACATTGGCCTTTCCCGGATCGTACAATATAGTGATATCATAATACTTAAGCAACTCCAACCATCTTCGCTGTCTCAAATTAAGATCCTTTTGCTTGAACAAATGCTGAAGACTGCGATGATCAGTGAATACCTCACAAGACATGCCATACAAGTAATGCCTCCAAATCTTCAGTGCGTGAACTATGGTAGCCAACTCTAAATCATGAACGCGGTAGTTCTTCTCGTGGGGCTTCAACTGATGAGAAGCATATGCAATAAATCTACCCTTCTGCATCAACACACAACCAATCCATACTCTCGAAGCATCACAATACACGGTATATGAACCATATACTGATGGCAAAACCAATATTGGAGCTGTGGTCAAAGCTGTCTTGAGCTTCTGAAAGCTCTCCTCACACTCGTCCGACCATACAAATAAAGCACCCTTCTGAGTCAACTTGGTTAAGGGCGATGCGATATATGAGAATCCCTAAACAAACCGGCGATAATAGCCTGCCAAACCAAGAAAACTACGAATCTCAGTAGTTGAGGACGGTCTGGGACAACTCTGCACCGCCTCTATCTTCTTTGGATCAACCTGAATCCCCTCACTGGACACTACGTGTCCCAAGAATGCCACTGAACTGAGCCAAAACTCACACTTGGAGAACTTTGCATAAAGTTTCTCCTCCCTCAATCTCTACAACACAACCCTCAAATGCTCCGTATGGTCCTCCAGACTACGCGAATATACCAGAATATCATCAATGAAGACTATGACAAATGAGTCCAGATAAGGCCGGAACATGTTGTTCATCAAATGCATGAACGCTATTGGGGCATTGGTCAGCCCAAAAGACATAACCAGGAACTCATAATGACCATATCTGGTCCTGAAGACTGTCTTGAGAATATTCAAATCCCTGATCTTCAACTGGTGATAACCCGAACGGAGATCAATCTTGGAGAACACCCTTGCTCCCTGAAGCTGGTTGAATAGATCATCAATGCGAGGAAAATGATACTTGTTATTAATTGTTACCTTATTCAATTGCCTATAATCAATGCACATTCTCATTGTTCCATCCTTCTTCTTTACAAACAGAACCGGCGCGCCCCATGGTGGCACACTAGGCCAGATGAACCCCTTATCTAGGAGTTCCTGAAGCTGCTCCTTTAACTCTTTCAAATCCGTTAGGGCCATACGATACGGCAAAATAGAAATAGGGTGAGTGCCTGGCACCAGGTCAATACCAAAATCAATATCACTGTCCGGTGGCATGCCCGACAGGTCTGCATGAAATATATCAGGGAAGTCCCTCACAACTGGAACTGAATCAATACTGGGAGCCTCAGCTCCAACATCCCTCAAAAAGTCAAGATACGAGAGACATCCCTTCCCAATCATAAGTTGGGCTTTCAAGAAAGAGATCACTCTACTAGGAACATAATCAGTCACACCACGCCACTCGATACGTGGTATACCCAACATAGCCAAAGTGTCTGTCTTAGCATGGCAGTCTAGAATAGCACGACACGGAGATAACCAATCCATGCCCAAAATGACATCGAAATCCAACATACTCAGTACCAACAGATCAACGCGGGTCTCCAGACCCCCAATAGTCACCACACATGACCGGTACGCTTGATTTACAACAATAGTATTGCCCACCGGGGTAGATACATGAACAAGTAAAATAAGAATCTCATGGGGCGTACCCAAATAATGAGAAAAGTATAATGACACATAAGAAAAGGTGGATCTTGGATCAAATAATACAGAGGCATCTCTGTGGCAGACTAAGACAATACCTGTAATAACAATATCAGAAGCAGTAGCATTGGACCTGCCTGGAATAGCATAGAAACGGGCATGACCGCTCCCTGATCGACCTTCCCCTCTAGGGCGACCCCTGGATGGCTGATCTCTACCCTTTGCTAGCTGAGCGGATGGTGGCGAAGCAATTGGCACTGAAGCCGAAGACTGACCCCTCTGCTGTGATGAACTAGAAGCACGACGAGGACACTGCCTCCACATATGGTGCATCTCGCCACACTCATAACAACTCTCAGGTGCTGGAGAAGGGGAATGAAGGGAACCCCTCGCACCTGAGTGACTAGCAGATGCACTCGGCATAGAAGAACCCTAAGCTGATGGGGCACGAGATGAACTCTGAGCTGGGAGGGCACTGACTGATGACTGGCCCTGCGAAGACCCATGATAACCACGACCTGAAGATGCCCCACGATAATTTGGGCAAGCTGACTGAGCAGTCCTGAATGAACGGCCTCTACCATACCGAAACTGGCCCCTCAAAAAAGCACCACTATATCTGCCAGATCCTCGAGGCCTCTTGGCCTCCCTCTCCTCTTGCTCTTACCGGCAAACCGACTCAATCTCACGGGCGATATCTACCACCTCCTCGAACGTAGCAGCAGATACCCACTCTCGGGTCATAAGAATATGGAGCTAATAAGTAAGACCATCAACAAATCTCTTGATCCTCTCTCGATCTGTCAGAACAAACTAGATGGCATGACGAGCTAACTCAGAAAACCTCGACTCATACTGTGACACAATCATCTCCCTCTGTCGCAACCACTCAAACTGTCTACGCATTTTCTCTCTACGGGAATATGGGACATACTTCTCCAGGAAGTGAAGGCAACCCTAGAAAACTGAAAGGTGGTAAATGCCACACCACTACTTTCAAGAATATCTGTCGTACGAAGCATCCAGTGGCACTTATCTAATAAACCCTGGGAATCCTTGCCCTATGCACCGCTGAAGGTCGGAGACTAGAGTCTACCAAACCTCTCAAGTCGTTGCTGCTCATCATCCGGCATAACTGGTACTACAAACTCCTGGACTGGTGCAACCGGCTGGGCAAGAGGTGCCCCTGGCATCTGAAGTCCCTGCACAACCTGATTGGGTGTGCGAGCAACGGGGTCCTGAATCCCTCCCCCGGTCTGTGAAGTAGCTGTGACATAGTAGCTGAAACCGCCTGACCTAAATCGGTACATAATGACAAGATATGAGCTAAAGCCTCCTGAAGGCCTAGAATCACAATAGGCACAGCTGGTGTCTGAACTGGTGCTGTTAGAGCATCCATAGCTGGAGCTTGACCCTAAGCTGGGGTAGCTGGTGGATCAATAGGTGCTGCTCTTATTGCTCTGCCTCTGCCACGACCACGTCCACGATCTCTGGTGGCCTCAGCTGGTGGCATTGGTGGCCGTCCACCCCGTCCGGTAGCTCGTTTCCTCACCATCTGTGAGAGAATAGAATAATAGAAGTTTAGTACTCGGACCAACAAGTTCGCACGACAAGAATTTCAAGAATATGAAGATTTTACTAAAGGTGCTGCAGCCTCTCGAGGATAAATACAGACGTCTCCGTACCGATCCGCGAGACTCTACTAAATCGGCTCTTGACTCGCGAGACCTATGTAACCTAGGCTCTGATATCAACTTGTCAGGACCCCAAATACTGGTCGTAATGGCGCCTATCGCACTACTAGGCAAGCCGACAAACTCATAATCACAACCCATTTACCAATAACGTTAAGCTATTTTTCTAACATAATATTTAAATGCGGAATTCATTATAAATATTAAAAGGACAAAAATATGTAGAAAAACCAACATAGCAATTACTACACAGCCCCAACAATATGGTGTCACGAGTCTAGAGCCACTAGTACAAGTCTGAACAACCTACTACATAGGTAGTCTACGAATGCAGAAAAGTAATAAGATAGAAGGGAGAAATCAGGGCTGTGGACGCCAAGCAGCTACCCCAAAATCCCCGACAAATACTGCACGACTGATAAAGATCTCACTCAGCCCCTGGAACACCTGGATCTGCACACAATGTGCAGGGAGTAATGTGAGTACTCTGACCTAGTAAGTAATAAACATAAATAATGGCTGAAAGTAAGAAAACACAGGAAAACACAAGGCATTCTATACCGAAGCAGTAAAAGATCACTTAACATCCGTAAACCAGTGAAGAATCAAGTAAAATCCCGTTTTCAATAAGTAACACAAGTAATTAACAGGTAAATACAAATAGAAGTTCGCCCCTCGGGCACAGTATTGGCAAATCTTCCCCTCATGCAACAACTCAGAATAGTACCAGCCCCTCGGGCTCAAACTCACATCACAAAGGGTACCCGCGCTCACTAGGGGTGTATAGACTCCTAGAGGGGCCCCTTACGGCCCAAGCGCAATCACAAGCCACCTGGTGGTATCAAATCTAGGCCCTTGGCCTCATATCAATCAAGCCACCTCGTGGCGTATATGTGTGTCTCAGGCCCTCGGCCTCATATCAGTATTAATATCACAACATAGGCCCTCGGCCTTACTCAATCCAAAAATCATCACAAGCCCCTCGGGCATTAGTAAAACAGTATTTTCAGCCCAAACATTATTTAAAATATCATTTAAGTCTTAAAACTGAGAAAAAGTGGATGAATAGTAAAACAATGGAAATTATCAGGACTGAGTTCAAGTATTAAATCAAAACAGTGAGGAAAATATCACTAAATAGCCTCAAAGGGTTAAAATAGATGGCACTAGGCCCAAATATGGCATTTTGCCCAATTCATGATGAAACAAATAAGTCTCAGTCAAATACGCGGTAAAATCATCAATAAGGATGGACTAAATCATAATTCCCAATAGTAAACGACCCCACACTCATCATTGAGCACGTGCCTCAACTCAATATAGCACTACAATATGCAAATCCGGGGTTTCAAACCCTCAGGATATTATTTACATTCATTACTCACCTCGAACCGGCTAAATCTCTAGCTCGCGACGTCTTTGCCCCTAGAATCGGCCTCCACGCGCGTCAAATCTATCCAAAATCAGAATGAATACGTCACAATATGCTAAGGGAACAAATCCCAAGCGAAAATAATAAAAAAATATTAAAAATCCCAAAATTAGCAAAACCTGAGTTCATACATACCAAAAGTTCTCAAATCTGACCCCAATTGGTCCTCCTAATCCCCAAATCAAAATTCCAAAATCGTAAGCTCTATGATTTTCTAGGTAGATTTCACAATAGAAACAAGTTTTAAGTTCAAAAATCTTACCTCCAGTCGATTCCCCTTGAATTCCTCTTTAATCTCTACCAAGAAGCTCTCAAAATGATTAACTATGGGTGAATAGACCCAAAATTGCGGATGAAATGAAATTATAACATTCTGCCCAGTTCTGACATTCCTTCTTCGCGAACGCGGTCAACGCCTCGCGTTCGCGAAGCACCAAATTTTGTTGACCACTTTTTACTCTACGCAAACGAGACAAGCCAGTCGCGAACGCGATGCTTCCTGCACCTTGACCTTCGCGAACGCGTTCACTCCTTCGCAAATGCAGAGCACTAAATCCATGCATTCCGTGAACGCGAAGCCCATCTCGCGAACGCGAAGGCTAAATCTTGGCCTCCCTCAATGCCTTCATCGCGAACGCGGGAACCTCATCGCGAACGCGATGCCTCAGGACCTCACCCTTCGCGAACGCAGAACCAACATTGAGAACGCGAAGGCCAAGTTCTCAGCCTCATAACGCATCTTTTCGCGAACGCGAGAGCCTGCTCGTGAATGCGGAGGCCAAAAGTCTGCAACACCAACAGTAGAAAATCTGCAACTCTCAAAACATTGATCCGTTTAACCACCCAAAACTCACCCGAGGCCCTCGGGGCCTCAACCAAAGGCACCAACACATCCTAAAACCTTATTCAAACTTGTTCCAATCATCAAAATGCCTCACACAACATCAAATCACTCAAAACACATCAGATTCAAGCATAAGTTTCTAAAATCTTCCGAAATACGCTTTTGATAAAAAAACCCAACCAAACCATGTCTGAATAACCTGAAATTTTACACACACATCCCAAATGACATAATGAAGCTACATCAACTCTCGGAATTCCATTCCGACCCTCCAGATCAAAATCTTACCTACCAACCGGAAATTGCCAAAATATCAACTTCGCCAATTCAAGCCTAACTCTACTCCGAACCTCCAAACCCATTCTGATCATGCTCCTAGGTCAAAAATTACCTCCCGAAGCTAACCGAACCATCAGAACTCACATCCGAGCCCCCTAACACATAAGTCAACATCCGGTTGACTTTTCCAACTTAAACTTTTTTAAAAGAGACTAAGTATCTCAAACCTCACTAAAATCATTCCGGACTCGATCTGACCAACCCGATACCACAAAACACGAATAACGAAGCATAAAAAAGCAGAAATGGGGGAAACGAAGTGGTAACTCATGAGACGACTGACCGAGTCGTCACAATGACGATCAGTGTCAATTGATTAGTGGAACCATAGTAAAAGTAATTTATGGTCGCTATCAATATCTATTTATTATATATACTTGTTTAGTGATGACTATAGTTGCATAGTTATTTAAAATATAACTATAACTCACATGTAGTAATACTTTTTTGATATTGCACTATGATATTGTTATTTATGTCATATGCTCGTATTTAAATTGTTAATTTATATATATATATATATATATTAAGTCAATAAAATTGTAATGGATTACAACATCAATAGATTTTATGGTTATTTATATTTAATATAATTAATTATTAGTATAATTAGATACAAGAACATATTTGTTTAAATATGAGATAATTAAATACTTAAAATTAACTAAGTAGATCACATGGTTAGTTAAATTAAATTTAAAATTAAAATTAATAATTTACTTAATTTAAAATATAATATAATAGTTAGTTGAGTCATATACTTTAATATCAAACATATTAAGTTCTTATATTTAAAATAAAATTTTATAGTCACAAAAGAGATGAAACATGATATAATATGAGAACCATATTAAACTCTCAATTGTTTCCATAGATAATGAGTTTTATGATAATTAATAAATTATTAGATTAGTAAAGGACCAAATTTACATGACTTTTTTGTCGTCTTGATTCTATATACAATGTAATGGATACGAGCTTATAGTTGTATAAATTCTATATAATTAGTTACTTACACATGAATTAGATATATTCAATTCGTTCTTTATAAGTATAATTCAAACCAACGAGTAATACTAATTTTGTAAGAATTGAAATATAGTTATTTTTGTTATGGACATAAATATTAACCATGTTATAATATTAAATTTATATAATGGGCAAACTTAGTTTTTGAAAGTCTAAAATGAATATTAGTACTTACTTCAAAAATAAATGCTTAGATATATGAAATTGCTTTAAGTATTGTAATGATCCGATCAGTCGTTTTGAGATTTTACACTTTTCTCTCTAGTTTTCGGGCATGACTCGCCCCGTGTGATATATTATGACTTATGTAAATTGTTAGTTTTGATTTTCAGGGTAATCAGAATGAATTTGGAAGAGCAGTTCTCAGTTGAAGCTTGAAATTTGAAAGTTTTGACCAAAATTGTACTTATTTGTATATGATCTCGAATCGGAAATTTTATGACTTGGTTAGCTCCGTTAGGTATTTTGGGACTTAGGAGCGTGATCAGAATGTATTTTGAAAGTCCGTGGAAGGTTTCGTCTTGAATTGGCGAAATTGAGATTTTAGCATTTTTCGGTTGACAGGTGGGATTTTGATATAGGGGTCGGAATGGAAATCCGGAAGTTGCAGTAGCTCCGATGTGTTATTTTTGACGTGTGTGCAAAAGTTTTGGTCATTCAGACGTGGTTTGGTTTGTTTTTTTTATCAAAAGCGGAATTTGGCTTGAATCCGATATGATTTTGGTATTTTGATGTTGCTTTGAGCGTTTTAAAGGTTGGAACAAGTTTGAATGAGGTTATGGGATATTTTGGCATATTTGGTTTAGGTCCCGAGGGCCTCGGGTGAGTTTCAGGTGGTTAAACGGATCGATTTTGGACTTTGGACTTAGCAGTTTTTGCTAGTTTTTGTTGCAGACAAATTGTTCTTCACGATCGCGGTTAGGGACTCACATTCGCAAAGGGTGTTTTTGTGCGATGATATTTTTGTTCTACACGTTCGTGGGGAAGGGGACGAAAATGCGAAGGTTGAGGCTTTATGTCATCGCTGACGCACGACTGGGGTCGCGTTCACGAAGAGGAGTAAGGTCGTTAGGCACCCCAGGACGATGTGCTATGCGTTCACGAAAGCCTGGTATGGCGAAGCATCGCGTTCGCGTGGAATTGTCCGTGTTCGCGAAGGGGAAAAGTGGAGAAGCGGTGAATTTGGTCTACGCGAACGTGAGAGGCCGGTCGCGTTCGTGAAGAAGATAATTTTACCTGGGGGCAGAATGTTTAAAAGTGAGTTTCACGATTTATGGTTTATTTTCCCCATTGTTGAGCGATTTCTGGAGCTTTTGTGAAGGATTGAAGAGGGAATCGAAGGGAAACACTTGGAGGTAAGATTTTTGAACTCTATACTTGATCCTATGTTGATTCTTACTTGTTTAATCAAGAAATATATGGAAATTAAAGCCTAAAATTGGAGAATTAGTGCTTGAATTTGGAGATTGTAAATTGGGAATTTGAAGGGGCAATTGATGTCCAATTTTGATGTTCTTGGTATGTATAGACTCGCGAGAGGATGTGAATTCTATTGATGTGACTTTTATCGGATTTCAGGACATGGGCCCGAGGGTCGGGTTTGAGCAATTTCGGATTTTTGATGTAAATTGGATATTTTCGAGTGGGCTTCGTTCAATTAGCATATTTTAATGGTTATGTACTGATTGTGGCAAGATTTGGGGCATCCATAGGTCGATTCGAGTGGGCAAAGTCATAACGGGCTAGATTTTGGACCGGATCGAGGTAAGTAATGATTGTAAATATTGTCTTGAGGGTATGAAACCCCAAATTGCACATCGTTGTGCTATATTGAGGTGACACACACGCTTGATGACGAGTGTGGGATCGTGCACTATTGGGGATTGTGACTTAGTCTGTCCTGAATGACTATTTTATCATGTATTTGACTGAAATCTATTTGTTATCATCATGTTTTGGGCTGAATACCATATTTGGGCCTAGTGCCAACTATTTGAACCCTTATGAGATTTTTTTACTGATATTTCCTCACTGTTTGACTTTAAACTTGTACTCAGTCATGCTATATTCTACTGTTTTCATAACTCAATAATGTTTACTCTTTTTTTAACATACTAAATGATATTGAAAATAATATTTTGGGCTGAGCATCATGTTTTACTGTTGCCCAAGTGACTTATATGATTTTGACTGAGTAAGGCCGAGGGCCTGTGTTGTGAGGATACTTTTGGATCCCTCTTCACACCGCAACAGTGATATAGTGATTATAATTATGAGGTCGAGGGCCTAAGGTATGTACGCCACCATGTGGCTTATTGATATGCGGTCAAGAGCCTAGTAATGATGCCACGAGATGACTTGATATTGCGCTTGGGCCGTATGGGGCCCCTCTAGGAGTCTGCACTCCCCCAATGAGTGCGGGTACCCATTGTGATGTGAGATATATCCCGAGGGGCTGGTGTTGTTCCATATTGTTGCCCGAGGGGCTGTTTTAGTTGGTATCAAATCCTAGGTTACATAGGTCTCACGAGTCATGAGCAGGTTTAGTAGAGTCTCGCGGATCAGTACTGAGATGTCTGTATTTATCCTCGAGAGGCTGCAGAACCTTTAGGAAAAACTTCACATTCTCAAATTCTTATCATGCGTCCTCGATTCAGCTTAAAATGTAACTCTTTGAATTCCTTCCACACGTTTGTATGTATGCATAAGCGATCAGTATCAGATGTGCATCGATGGCTTGTGATTCCCTAATTGAGGGGCGAGATGTGATCTCTATGTGTTGATGTTAGGCTATTCTGGAAGACAAGAGGCCAGATTTTTATGTATAGCTTGAGCCCTAAGCTGTTGATTGCATGAGCGCGTGTTTCTTGATCTATATGTGCTGTTGTGTCCCTATTAAGGGAAGTAATGACTGGATAGTTATGTGATGAGTGTGATGTGACTGCGAGATGTATTCATATGATTTGGAAGCGACGAGAGGGGCATGCTGTAGGATAGAAGAACTATTAGGTGCTTGATTTACATCTTGATTCGAGTTATGGGCGTGTGAAGAATATTTTCAAGTTTCCTAGTTGGGAGTGAAGAAAGTCTCGTGTTGCGGTATGCGTTCCGACTCAGGAAGACTAAGTGACTGCGTAATGTTTGTGACGGTGGAAGGTATACAGAAATGTTACTTTGAGGCAAAGCAGGTGGGTTATCTCCTGCGGAATGTTCTAAGGTTGTGTGGTCCTTATGTTGTCTGTTAGAAGATCTCATTTACAAGTGAAATATATATGTTGAAATTTAAATTGTGGTCTCTTAAGAGAGTGGGCTTGACTGTTGCAAGGATGAATGCGAGATTTGCGGAAGATTTAAAGTACCAGATGGTTTGTGTTGCACGAGCTTATAACAGATTGAGTTTAATCTCACTATGGTATTATGGAAGCAATAAAGTATATCTGTTATGAGTTATTGTGTGTGTTTTGGTGTATTAGTTGATCAGAGGCAGGGTTGTTGGAGTTTAGCAAGGTAGCTGCCCGACGTCTACAATACTGCTTTTCTCCCCTTGATGTCATTAGACTATACTTAGTACACTTTTCAGAATTTTTGTTGTATTTTAGACCTTAGTAGATGCTCGTGACTTGTGACACCCCGATGTCGGGTTGTACCTATTTCCGCACTGTTCTTTTGATCTTACATTATGCAATATCTGATTAATAAAAAAGGCTTAAATTGACTTATTAAAACTTTTGAAATGAACTTGGGGATTTTGTCGGTTGACCTTGTTTTCATGAGAGGCGCCATCACGATTGGGTCCGGTTTGGGGTCATGACAAGTTGGTACCAGAGCCAGGTTATGTGTTCAGACGATAGAATTGGAATCAAATATGGTGATTCGTGTGCTATATGGATTTGGAGATAGGAAATTCTCATAAACAGGTTATGTTGTGGTTGTGGGTCGTGTGTATCGACACTGTATAGTGACTATCGGGGTTTGGAGACCCGAGTGGATCTTTTGTTGCTGGGTATTATAGGTTTTAGATGTGATATTGGGTATAGAATGGTTGTCTTCGTGTCGTATTATTCTAGACTATTGTGCTAAGGCGATGAGGTTAGCTGTGCCGGGGATGCCACAGATTGAGTGGCGAGGTTCGGTGGATTATGTTCTCAGTAGGGTGATTTCATTTTTTAAAAATCCAGCGGATGGCTGGGAAGGGTTGTCTTGCCTATTTGTCCTTTGTATTGGATGTCAGTGTAGAAAATCCTACTATTGGTTCAGTTCTAGTGAGGAGGGACTTTTTTGGATGTGTTTCCTGTTGCCGGGCATGTCGCCTAACAAGGTTTTTGATTTCGATTTTAATTTGGTGCTAGGCACTGTATAGTGTGGAACCAGCTGAGTTAGAGGAGTTAAAGGAGAAACTTCAGGAACTCCTTGATTAGGTTTCATTGGTAGACCTATATGGGTGTATGTTCTGCATCAAAACGACTTTGTTGACTTTGAGTTGCTATTGGTGAGGGATGTGTTGATACGGTTGTTAGTGAGCTATTAGTGTTCTGAGGTGATCTATGAGTTATTTTTCTTTGTTGCGAGGCGTTATGATTTATTGGTTATAGTCACATGTAGTGCAGTTTTATTGCGGTCTCTCAGTGGAATTCGAGCGAGAAGAGTATTGGGTATTGCTTGGCGAATATCGTATCGGTTGTGACCCTTCGGGTATGTGTAATGTTATGTCAATTTCTTCACGCTGGTTGTGATGATTTGCTTTGGTTCTAGATATCAAGTTGCGCGTTGTTGTCGATTTTGAGCATAGTGACTTAAGGTGTTTCATGTGGACCAATGCTTGGGTAGGGCCGTGTATTGCAGCTGAGTTATGTAGAGGCATGATCCTGCAGGTTAGATTTATGTGTTCTGCTTCTATGATGTGTGTCACGACCCAATTTCTAAACCTAGTCGTGATGGCGCCTCTCATGAAGACAAGGCCAGCCAGACCATCTCGGAACACCACTTAAAGCAGTTAATCTGTTATATAGCAGTTCGAATATGAATTTATGATACTAATCAATCTGAATACAACCCAATACAGTCCGACCGGGGTGTCACAAGTCACGAGCATCTAGGAGGATCCTTATTACAATTTAAAATATATAATACATAGAGTAAAATCTGGAAAACAAGAAGGAGAAGAATCTCGATGCTGCGAACGTCAGCGGTCACCTTGCTTAGCTACGATAGCAATACCTTCAACCCGCTACTACCCGCTACCGGGTAAAACAATACCTGCAACTGCACGCGAGGTGCAGGGAGTAAAGTGAGTACTTCCAACTCAGTCGTAATAAGAGAGAATAATAACTGAGCGATAAGAAAAACACGTACTGGCATACCAAAAATGCTATAAAAGACAGTACAACCCTCTGAGAAAGATAGTAAAACCGTAACATCGAGAAAATTCTTTAGAAAACCTCAAACTCAGTTAAAAATCTCTTTTGAAAGTATGTCTTTTCAACAGTTGCAAAATAAGTTTCAACAAGCAGGAAATAGTTAGAAATCTGCCCCTTGGACTCAGTATCAACCTTTCAGTGCAGTATCAGCCCCGCGGGCTCACTCCCGACTCACCAAGTACAACCTCAGCCATCTCGGGTTCAGCACTCCCAGCTCACCAAGCATAATATCAGCCTCTCGGGCTCAGCACTCCATAACACGTAACACCAGAGTATCTGGTCAACAAGGCAAGTAATAATATATATGCCAATGATATATGAGTGCTAAACGTCATGCCACATGGTACATACAGGAGTGGATGCATGAATGCAATGCAATGCATATGACCGCTACGGCGCGTAGCC
>MU730576.1:0-51296 GCA_026770625.1 Nicotiana glauca
CAGAGAAGCCCATCTTCCTTAACACTTTTGTAAGAAAAAGCCAAGAAAGTCTGTCATATGCCTTCGTCATGTCCAACTTTAGAACAACATTTGGACCTGCTTTAGTTCTCATACTAATGTCAGTAATTATCTCCTGAGTAAGCAGTACATTCTCAATCATACTTCTTCCTTTAACAAATCCAGCCTACTCATATGAAATCACATTAGGAAGAATATCAACTACCCTCTCATGTATGACCCTGGAGATAATTTTGTTAGAGAAATTGCTTAGGCTGATTGGCCTCAAATCAGAAAAGGTTTGCATTTCTTTCTTTTTTGGTAATAGAACTAAATTTATGTGAGTCACAAATTTAGGGAGTTCTTGTCCACTGAAAAATGACCTCACCATCTCTAATATATCTTCACTTATGATATCCCAGCAAGCATGGAAAAAATTCCCATTGAATCCATCAGGACCACATGCACTATCCCCGTTCAATCCAAGAACTGCTTTCTTGACTTTATCTAATATTGGTTGTCTTGTTAGTTGGTAGTTCTGCTCATCACATATCATTATAGGCACATGATCCAAAATTCTAAAGTCTGTAGGAACACTGTCCTCATGAAACTGTTGTTGAAAAAAATGCACAGCCTNTTTTGCAACCTTTTTCTTTTGCCTTTCACATGAGCATGAAACAATTTTGAATTTCTGTCACCATCCTTAAACCAGTTCAAGCTTGCCTTTTGTTTCCAGAATTGTTCTTCTAGAGCCAATACTCTAATCAGATCAGTTTTCACCCTATGAAGTCTTTCACGATTATGAATTGTAGGATTCAGCTCAAATTGAGTTTCATGCACCTTAACTACTTCCTCCAAACTAGCAATCTGCTTAAATATGTCTCCAAAAGTAGCTTTACTCCAAGTAGATAAGGCTTGCTTCAGCTTTTTCATCTTATAGTTAAACAAGATGAATGGACTCGTATGGAAATCAGCTTGCCAGTTTTCTTTTACCACATCAAGAAATGCCTCATGTTTTATCCAGAAATTCAAGAATTTAAAGTCTTTCTTGATTGGTCTACAGTTAAGATTGCAAGAAATCTATAAGGGACAATGGTCTGACCCAATCTTTGGTAAGTGCTCAATCTCCAGACCTGGCCATAATTCTTGTAGTTCCATATTTCCCAAACACCTATCCAGTCATTTAAATATGAAGTCTTCCTCAGCTCTCCCATTCCACCAGGTGAAAATACTGCCTTGGAAGCCAAGATCAAAGAGGTTACATGTAGTTATACCATGTCTAAAATCATCTATCTCATTTATATGAACTGGCAATCCACCAAATTTCTCCTCTTCATCCCATATCACATTAAAATCACCACCAACTAGCCATGGTAGGGAAATATCACTAGCCAATGAATATAATGTATCCCACAGTTTAATTCTTTCGATTGCAGTACATTTGGCATATACCATGGTAATTATGAACTCCTTCTTACTGTCAGTATCAAGCATCTCCAAGGTGATCTGCTTCTCCATGTTAAATAAGATGTCAAAGTCATACTTTTGGTCTATAAAGAGCCATATTTTATTGGATACATTTACCACCACTTGTTCAAAACCAAGCCTCCTTCTGTATTGGTCAACAATCCTAATCTGCTGCTTTGGTTCCATTAGGGTAATAAAATCAAATTGAAATTGTCTATCCATTGTAATAACACTTTCAAAAGCTTGAATTGTATTTACTGATCTAATATTTTAAATAAGAGCGTTCATCATCAATTAATGGATTTAGATAAATTTCTCCTTGTTTGGACACTTGTAACTTGTACTCCAGTGATCTCCTTGGCTTGTTTTTTCCTCCCTCTACCTGTTGCTTTCCCAATTTCCACCTTCCTAGGAGATATATCTCCTTGTTTAGCTGCATTGAGGAAGTTCTGAGTAGTCGATTCAGCATCCATATCTTTCCCTTTTATTCTGTGTGTCTGCCCCTCTTCTTCATATTTATCCTGCTTGATCAACTAATTCTTACTAGTTTTGGTTACCAGACTCTTGTCAGAGTTCTTCATCAATACTATCTCCTTTGTATTTGCTGAACTAGGAGCAATAACTGTTGTTTGAAGATGAGGATCAACAACCCCATCCACTACAAAATCACCTATATTTTGATGCATAACCAAAGCTCCTTTTTTCTGAACCTGTTCCACTTGTTGCTGATGTATTTCTCCCCTTTTATCTCCTGGAACTCCTGGATATCCTAGATCATCTAAATCCCCTGCTTCACTTGTTTGAACAATAGGTACCTGTGCCTCAGTAGGAATAATTTCATTGTTATGATTAGGAGGTGGTACTATGTTATTATTGTTCTGTTCAATCTGTAAGGGTTGCTCAGCCGCAATATTAACATTGACACCTTCTTCTGCACTTTGCACTTCAAGTCTGGTACTCTTATCATTGACACTTTGTTCTTCCCCATCTGGATCCTTGTCTTGAACTTCTTCCATATATTCATGCCCTTCTAAAAATTCTCCTTCATCAGATTCCTCCTCATGTTGTTGATCCCATAATCTACCTCCCACAAATGTCACCTTATCCTTAAGATTCTCCTGCTTAGGAATCATATTTGTATCTAGTGATTGAAAGGGGATTTCCTGACAGTATTGATTAGTTGTGACATTTAGAACTGGGAAGGTTCTATTCACCCATTGAGCAGTAGATTCTTTGTCTTTATTTGTACCTTCATTTGCTAAAATTTTATTCTCTCCAATATTTTCCACATTGCATCTCTTTGATGAAGCCACTCCAGTAGATTTAGGAGTAAAAACTGAAGCATTTGGATTCAACTCTTTCTGCTTTGGTGTGTCCTGCACAACAACTTCTTCCATAAGGATCATTTGGTTTTCATTATCACCCTCATCTTCTACTTCCAAAGCTACAAACTTGTTTGTAGTTTAAATTTGTTGGCCTACATCAGCAGGTACAATTTGCCTTCTCTCCTTATCACTGTTTTGTTGATTAAGAACTGTTGCTTCTCGCCCTGATGTTTCAGTATGATTAGCACTATTGCCAGTTGCATGTACCTGCTGTCTTTATTGACTGGAACAATTTCTTTTCCTGTGATCTCTTTGTTTCCTGCCTTCCTCACACGATTATCCTTTACTTCTTTACATTGTTTTCCATTTGAGTTTACATTACCTACAACTTTCCCACTCAACAAGATCATCAAAGGTTGATTATGCTGCACCTTATTCTGCTCCTTGCTATGTTCTACTTACCGGTTACCTTGATCATATGGAGATAACTCAGGATGTATTCTCCAACATTCAAAATCATCATGTCCTTGTAACCTACATTCTTTGCGGTACTTGGGCAACATGTCATATTTTACATTAACCCACTCAATTCTAACATTCCCAGTAGCTTCATTGATAATATCCATTCTTACCTTTTTTGGATGATCAACTAGCAAATCGACCAAGACTTTGACCCTAGCACAACTAGGTCTAGTCTTATTGATGGTAGCCATATCCAAGTGCAATGGCTTTCCCACAGCTGAGGCAAGAGAAAAAAGACACTCTTTCACAAAATATGTAGGTAACAAACCTGGTAACGATATCTAGGTCATCGCCATTGGAGTTTCCTCTCCTGCTTTAAAATTCACATCATATATTAAAGGTCTGATTTGATATTTATGGCCATTCTTGTCCTTAACATATTGAGCACCTTTCGACGTAAAATCTACAAAATCCTGCCATAAGGTCATGCGTATAAGGACATGCATATCTCTCAAATAGCCAATGTTACACTCTCCCTTTATATCACATTGCAAAGGGACAATGTGACGAATTTCATTTAATTCTGTCCATCCATACGCAAATTTACCAATGACAACATATTGAAGGCCTTCAATCACGTTCATACGATCAACTTCAGCTTCAGTAAACTTTACCATTGGATGTCCATTAACAAACGATGCTCGACGTAAAGGAATTGGGTCAACAGTAGAGTCACGTTCCTACATGGCACTGTTCACCGTCGATGGTTTGAGGATTTTAGTATAATCTAAGGGCTGGGTATTGTTGTTAGATGTGGTGGGGGGTTGGGCGATGGTGGGGGGAGGCTGACCAGCCAGAGTAATAGGCTGGCCGCCGGCCAAATTGGCCATGACAGCCGTAAAATCTATTTTCTCTCTCTAGGACGTAAAATATCGCTAGAGCCTCTCTCTCTAGGGTTTTGGTAGGATAATTTTCTAGTCCCCTTTTATTTTATAAAAAGGTTATAATGGTTAAAAAATAAATTAAAAATACTGAGTAAACAAACATTACATAAATATTAACTTAAAAATACTAGAACTAATTTTGTAATTATAAAATGCTATTAATCACAAAATAGGCTACAATTGCAATTAGTGCAATTTAGCTTTAAAAAGGCCAAATAAAATTTTAAAAATATGTAAAAATTAACTTATTTATATTTTGGTAAAAATGTGAGAATAAAATAAATTATTCACCAAAAATAATAATTTTGAAAATAATTATTGAATTTTATTGTATTAAAATAGGCAATAAATTGGTTTAAAAATAATTAAAAATGCCAAAACTCTTAGGTGTGGTTATATATGCACATATATGCTATTTTTAAAGTATTTTGGGTATAAAATTAGCTAGAAAAAAATTGGTTATCAACAGGCATTATCTGTAGTTCATCACATTTTTGCTTATCGGGGTGAGTTTCCTTGTTTGTTGTTCCATTTATGAGAGCGCTTCATGAGTTGCACTCTGTTTCCCTGGTATATTCATGTCTGACTGATTGTTGTTTTTAACTATATTTGACTGCGTCGCATGTATGATTCGCGAGCGGGATAATAGATGCATCTATGGTTCGCGTCGTTCGACCCTCCGGCAGTGCACACTTAATTTTATGTTGGATCGCATCGTACGACCTCGGCACTATTTGTACATGCTTCTTGCTCGGTATTTTCTTTGAATTGAACTTTGTTAAATGCCCTAAAATGTAAATGGCTAACTGCGATATTATCTAGGAAATAACCTATCACTTCTTGCTATAAATTGTTATTTATTTGTGACATCCATGCTTAGCATAACACTTTCTTTTATTATTTGACCCTAGTAAGTGTCAAGTCAACCTCTTTTCACTACTTCTTTGAGATTAGACGGGATACTTACCGCGTGAATATTATTTATGTACTCATACTACGCTTATGTACTTAATTGTACAAGATCTGAGGCACGTACATCTGATTACCAATCTGGTGCGCATTTTTGATAGTAGGCCGAGATTTCCATGGTGAGCTGCTCCCTTTCTAGGCCGTTCAGCAGCATGATGGAGTCTCTCTTTATTTTTGGACTGTCTTTTCTATTTCAGACAGTAGGATAGATTTATTATTTTGTCTACTAGATGCCCATATACTTGTGACACCAGGTCTTGGCACACACATTGGTAGACATTTCTTTTGGGTTGTATAATTATTATTTTACGTTGTTAAATATCACTTGTTTCAATTTCAAATTAAGAAAATGCTGGAATTGTTTGGTAAAGTAAAATGAGAACTCACTGCGTTGGCTTGCCTGACAACGGTGTTGGGCGTCATCATGATCTGTAGTAAAATTGGGTCGTGACAGAGGACCTCTGTGGCTCTGTCTAAAAATGTAGGGATCTCAATTTTGTAGTTTGGTTTGCAAGTTCCTTATCGGTTGTTGCAGAGGATGGTGGAGGAATATAGGAGAAGAAAGAGGTATGAATTAGGTGGGGTCCACATTGATTTTAGGGGAAAAAAAAAGAAGATAGCTAATTTTAAAGAGATTCACACGCTCAGATATGAGTGTAACACACAAATTTTGCCATGTCAGCTTGAGGGGTTTAAGAGATACAGTTCTTCCAAGTAGAGGTGTCTTTCTGGTCATATGCCAAGTTTAGGTGTTCAAATGATCGTTAGGGACAACTTAAAGAGGCGCTTTATGTATTTCGCCTTTATTAAACACACAAGAGCCTAAGATATCATATTTTCTCTTGTTCGGCGAAAACTCCAATATCTCTTATGGATGGAGTGGGTCTCACTAGTATCCAAAGATAAAACTTTTTTCTTGTTAAAAATCTCCACCACTAATGTAGATTTATCAAGGATAATTTTCACATGGTACATTAAGCAGATTTTAATGATTCTAATAAGTAGACCATTTTGTGGATCCTACTTATTAATCATAAAGCTCAATCCATTAATAGACATAATTTCACATGTATAATTTATCAAGAGTTCAAATAAACAAGCCATTTTAGTGGTAACTATTTATTACTCTTAAAATTCTTAATTTACAAGTAAATATACATGTAGCTCATAAAATTATTTTATGACAGAATATGGACCATAGCTTAAAAGCCATACCAATAATATAAAAACTCATACAAAATGCCATTATATTTCACTTAATTATAACCTCTAACCAAAGAACGAAATTCTTCATTAAAAATCCAAGACTAGTAATCACACAGGGCATGAAGTCATAAACTAAAATTTGAGAATTTTTTTATGCACAATTATGCCAAATGCACTAATCATTTGTCATGACCCAAGCCACCCCCGATCGTGATGGCACCTATCACAGTACTAGGCAAGCTGATTCAATTCTAATAACATAAAAGTCTTTTGTAAATTCATTTCCAAATCAACTATGAACACAAGTCTTGCATTTAATTTAACAAGATATGTAGAAGAAAACAAATATGCAAATACATCCACATCGCCCGAACCTGGTATCACTAGTCATGAGCCACTAAGATACTGTCCAGTACTGTCTACTCAATACAAGAAGAACTGAAATAAATAACACAAAGGATAGAAAGGAGAAAGGCAGGGTTACGAACATCGTGCAGCTACCTTGCTATCACCGGAAATACTCAGAAGCTATTGAAAGTTGTCACTCTGATGCTCTGGAACTTGGATCTGTACACAAGCTGCAGAGAGTAAAGTGAGTACGCCAACTCAGTAAGTAACCAAAGAAAATAAAAGTTGAGTGCAGTGACGAGCATTTAAATCATATACATAGTCTAACATAAAATCTCAATAGGAATAACAAAGTCAATCTGTAGTTCAATTTTCAAACATCTCGTAAAAACTCCAGTTTCAATGAAAGTTATTTAAAACATTTGTTCAGCACTTTTCAATAGAGGCTCAGTATAAAAGAAGAGTGAAAATGGTAATTTCAGAACAAGCCCTTCGGCAAAACATCACTCATGTATATATAGCTCCTCGGGCAAGCCTCTCAGTCACTCGTGACTCAACTCTCGTCAATCAGCACTCTCACTCAGAGTCCTGCTAAATAGATATCTCATAATAATAACCGCTGCAGCGTGCAGCTCAATCCGTAAATATATAATCGATCGTGCTCACTGGGGTGGTGCAAACTCCGAAGGGGCTCCTACAGCCCAAGCGCTATATCGCTACGGCGTGCAGCCCGATCTAACATATCGCTGCGGCGTGCAACCCGATCCATATACATATAAATATCGTTGCGGCATGCAGCCCGATCCATAAATGTATATATAATCCTCACCATCAGGTTCTCGACCTCTCTCAGTTACCAACCTCACAGCCACTCTGGCATTTCAGTAAAAATTAGGGAACTCAATCCAAACAACTTTCAAATATTTAAAACAGGGCGATGAAACTAAATCAAAAGTAAATAGGTAAAAATCATGACCGAGGATGTGCTTTAGAACCAAAACAGTGTGAGGAAAGTAGAAAAACATCCTAAAGGTCCAAACAGTTCGGCACAAGGCCCCAAACATGACATTCAGCCCAAATTAACAGATTCGTTTCTAAAGCACATAGATATCACATAGGATTTATCAAAATAAGCAACTCTCAGTTACTACGGGACGGACCAAGTCACAATCCCTACCGGTGCACACCCACACGCCCGTCACTAGCATGTGCGTCACCTTATTTATCAAAATAATACAAAATTCCGGAGTTTCATACCCTCAAGTCTAGATTTACAATCGTTACTTACCTCGAACCGGATTAAAATATACTCCGCCCTTGCCTCTCGACTCGGCCTCAAATCGCCCTGAATCTATCAAAAATCAGAATTATAACATCAATATATGCTAAAGGAACAAAGCTCACGCGAAAATATTCAAATTACATCAAAAACCCGAAATTGGCCAAAACCAACCCCCGGGCCCACATCTCGAAATCTGATAAAAATTATATCACTAGAAATCTTATCCTCCCACGAGTGTATACATACCAAAATCATTAAAAATCGGACCTTAATTGGCCTCTCAAATCCCCAATTTTAACTATCCGATTTCAAGCCCTAATTTCACAATTTTCACCCCTAATCTCTTCAATTTTCATGTCTAATCAACTGAAATTCACCATAGATACGAGTAATAAGTTCAAAAATCTTAACTCAACTAGAATCCCCTTGATTTCCTCTTCAAAACCCCCTAAAAGTTCCAACCCCGTCTCAAAAATGGTGGAAATAGGCAAAAATTCGCGAAGGGATGCTTATATTGTTTCTGATCCAGGGATTCCGCATCTGCGGTCCATTGCACTCTCCTGCGGTACCTCTTCTGCGGTTTTCACTTATTTGGTATTGCCGCTTCTGCGACCTAATACTTGTACATGCTGTCACGTAAGTGCGCTCCTCTCCTCGCATATGCGGGTCCTGGCCTTCTTGGCCCTAACCGCTTCTATGTTTGGCCTAGCGCTTCTGCGGACCTCGCACCTGCGGTCCCCAATCTGCAGGTGCATTTATGATAGGGACAGTAGCTAAATCTGCTCAATTCCAAGAACAAACTTTTCGGAAACCTTCCGAATTCATCTGGAGGCCCCCGGTACCTCAACCAAAAATACGAAAAAGTCACATATCATCATTCCAACTCATTCCAACCTTCAGAACTCTCTAAATAACATCGAAACATCACATCACCCTCGGGTTCAAGGATAAGGATTTTAAAGCTTCCGAATTCCGCAACCAATCCAAAAACATATCAAACCTCATCCAAATGATCTGAAATTTTGCACACACATCACAAATGACACAACGAACCTACTCCAATTTTTGGAAGCCCAATCCGACCCTGATATCAAGATTTACACTACCAACCGGGAAATACCAAAATTTCAATTTCGCCAATTCAAGCCTAATCTGCTACGGACCTCCGAATTATATTCCGATCCCGCTCTTAAGTCCTAAATTACCTAATGAAGCTATCCGAACCATGAAAACCAATTCCGAGATTATTTACCCACAAGTCAATTTCCGGTAGACTTTTCCAACTAAGAGGCCAACTTAAGAGACTAAGTGTCTTATTCCACTCCAAAACTACTCCAAACCCGAACCAACCAACACGATACGATGAAATATAACTGAACAACACATAAAGAAGCAGAAATGGGGAAACAGGATTGTAACTCATGAAACGACCGGCCGGGTCGTTATATCATTAGTCATCTAGGATATCAATCAAAGAATTTTACTTTCTTACAAAATGATAATATCATCACACAATATCAAGTATACCTTGTAAGACCTAGTCAATAAAGTCATACACCTCTATTATTGAATTTAATACAACATGTCTATTTACTAATAGCCAATATATAAACCTATTATATCACTAGTATTTAATCATGAAGACCATGGGGAGTCACCCTACCACCACTGGATTAAAAATAAATTAAAATTATAAAGAAATAGTTTTCAGAAAATAGAAAAATATCCAAAATACAGTCCAAATGAACTCAAAATGCCGAAAGAACCATGATACACTGCTATAACAGTGATTTTTTTCACCACGTCGTTTCCGATAGAGCCACCAAATTTTGGCTTAATCGGAGCCCGTCAAGTTCATTGACCTTTGAAAATACCTGCAATTCGGTCAAAATCGAATTTTGCATTTTTCTAATGCTCCCAAAAAATTCAGATCATTCCAATCAAATATCAATTAAAAAAATCTCATGATTACAAGAATAAGCCAAAAAAATTTGCACAGTTAATTAACAAAACAACAGTGTAATTTTTGAGAAAATAACATATACATAAAAAATGCACATAAATACGATATTCTTGTTTTATAAAAAACGTTATCTAGTTATATGTGAGTGGTTTATGATACCAATTGAAGAAATATTATGTGCAGCGGAAGCAATTCCAGTATCAAAATCATATGTAATCTAGATAACTAGTATAAACGGAATTTCACGGGTTACCTCTTGAAGCGTGAACAAAGCTCCCTATCACGTGAGCCTCTAATCTCGCAGCAACTCAATGAAATCATCATCATCAGCACGATCACGATTCCCGAACGTTCCACGGTCTTCTACTGTGCTACCCAAATAATATCCGGAAATAATAATTTCGTGTGGGCGAAATTTACTAGGAAAAAGGGGCTGAAGTTCGGCCACCATGTGCTCCTCCCTCTAGGTGGACTTTACGTATTTATAGTATAAGTTTTAAGGGTTAAAACTCTTTCCCAAAACCTGTTGGGTTTTCTTTTCCAGCAGAAAAAGGATGCCTTTATTTCTTATTATTTAGGCACAACAGGGACCAGACAATTTTTAATTAACAAGGCTTCCAATTGTGGAGTTAATTTTTGATTTTCGAAATTAATATCCACCATAATTAATTTCGAATTATTCCACTAAAAATTCGTAATTGCACTCCTTATTCAATTTCGAAATTCATCAATTAAATCTTATTTTACTCCCCATGTTAAGATTCAGATACTAATCAATTAAATTAAATTACTGACAATTTAATTTATTGATTATTTTCTTTAGACTTTCGCTTAACTCGGATACAAAATCCACCAGCCGGGTTTGTACATGAAAACTTATAAGCTTTCATAAAGGTGTATCATCAATCTCTAAATCGAGACATGGATTCCATCAACTAACTATTACTTCGCCAATGTACATTATTATTGTCTAACTAATTATAATTTTTTAATCGGTTGAAAGATAAAATATTTTAGTTGATTTTTATCTCATAGTAACACTAACACTATTTCATTATTTATGTTTCTAAAAAATGCTAGATATTTTATTTTTATGAGTTTTTTAAATTACTTATCATTTTCTTAAACTTTTAATGTATTATATATTTTTGTGTGATTCTTTTACTATTTTATTAATTTATAACTTAAAATTTTTAAAAGATTCATGGGACTTATGTCTTATGTCTTTAGGCTTACGCCTTGCCCCTTCTTAAAACGCGCCGCGTCACGTCCTCGCTTTTTTAAAACACTACTAATAAGCAAAGAGAAAGGAGATGGCCAAAATGGGACCACCTTACTAAATTTAAGTCAAATAATTAAGATTGAGGAGGAAATGCTTTACGTAGAAATAGGTTATGCAATTCACTTGAAGTTTCCCAAATTCCCTTGCCTTTGATTGGTAAATTTATATGCCAAGAATATTCCGAATCCACACATCTTCTGGCATCATTCAACGAACTAGTCTGAGTAATTGAGATGAGTATATGATTGTGGTTCATCTTGTGTTTGCTGGGTCAAATTCAGTTGTCCGAAAACTAGTTTTCAATCAGATGATTCTATCAACTTATAATTTGAACAGTCAGCTCTTTTTGCAATATTATACTTCTCAATATTACTTCAATATTTCTAATCAAATGGTAGAACATGATTACTTTGAAGCATCAAAGCAACGAGAGATAGAACCCATATATACATGTTTTTCACTAGTAACTTAATTCCACAGTTTTGGGAAAAATTTAGTTTGCGGTTCAGTAATCTTGTTTAGCTACTAGCCAGCTACAACCTAAAGAAGCAGAGATAAGATTGTTTAATTAGGGTGGAGTAATTTGACTGGCACTTGCTAATTACACCCATAATTCTTATTAATATAGAGCCTGTTTGGCTTAGCTGATTTAGAGTAACTGATAAGCATATGTGCTGAAAAACACTTTTAATTGTTGAAACTGATTTAAAAAATAAGCAGTTACGTGTTTGGATAAAAGTGCTGAAATTAATAATAAGCAGCTAAAAAATTGGGTATACAAGAGTTTTATTTAAAAAGATGTATTTTAGGGATATAATAGTAAATATTTTGGTCAAACCTAAAGTGCTTATAAGCTGAAATTTGATAAGTTGTGGGAGACCAACTTATGACTTTTAACTTATTTTTTGCTTATAAGCACTAACTTATAAGCACTTTTAATTTTACCAAACGCGTAGATAAGCCAAAAAGTACTTATACGCCAGTTTGATCAGCTTATAAGCTTAGCCAAACACCTTCGTAATATGAAATCACAATAGATGTATGTAGATCAATACTTGGTGAAATTCCTAAAAACTTTAGGATTCAATAGTCAAGACTGTCGTGTAGTAGGCAACAAACCTAGAAATTTTGAGAACCATGACCCACTCCACTCCTCCCCAGAAGACTCTTTATTACAGCAACAAATCAAGCCAGCTTCCTTAATCACATCAGCATCCTTTAGAATATTCCAGTAAAAGTTAGTACTATTAATGTTGGCAGTCAATTGCTCATCCTCAACTACTCTATTTTCCTTTAGGATAATGTTTTGGTCGGTTTACGTTACTAAAAATTACTCCTATTTCTTTATCCTTGAACGCTCCCAATCTAAATTAACCCCACTTGTCAATTTTTTTTTAAGTGTTATGACCAACTAACATAACTACTTCACAATAATAAAGAGGACCAAAAATAAATAGTATAAAGTCAGGAAAAGTAGCTCAAAGCCAACGTGGCAAATCTTCGTCCTTAACTCTACTACGTGGTGATATTTCACAGCCCGGGGGTTAACGCGCTTTACAATCTGGGGCCTCTTGTGGGCCATATCTAACTTCCAAAAACTACTGTGGGTCCTACTTAATTGAAGGACATTTGGATATCCCACCGACGAGCTATGAGGGGTGCCACGTGGCATGAAGTAGCCACGTGATGCATATTTGATGACTTTGACGCCATATTTTTTATCCTAAAATGGATTGTGGTCGGCAACGGTTGCAAAAAACGCTTGTTGTGGGTAAAAGATTTTGTAGTTATTGTACGTGAGCGAAAAAAAGGAAATATATCTGTATAAAAGAAAGTAAAATTCACGCATGCATATTATTATAAAGTAACGTAATATGAACTGTTCGAAATAAAATCTTCCATATTTTTGTAAAAAATTTCACTTGATGCTTGTTTTACTGCAAGATCTTGACGTCATTACGTGGTTATTGCTATTTTTATACCAATATTTTCTAAAGATGTAGGATTATTCTTTCTTTTTAAGAAAAAAAAAATCTAGCGTCAATTTGTTTGAAATAAACAATTGACTTTTTAAAATTATCTGTCAATAAAATAAAATTAAATTCCATTACCTCTAATTTTGAAATGCATAGTCAAACAATGATTTATTCCTTAAAATATATTTAATGCAAAATTGATTAAATAATCTAAAATAACTAAGCTGACAGGCCCCATTAATTACTCCTAGGTAAAGAGCAGTGGACCAACAATTTTATACAGAAGAAGAGCAGAATTTTCTGCTATCCATCTAGTTCAAAACATGCAATGGCTGTATCATACGGTTTCGATCCCTTTCATTTGCATATTGTTTTTAGAAACATTTTATGAAAAATAAAATGTGTTTGCTTACACTTTTATACACTAATCAATACGAGAAGTTCAACATTACCAAAATTTGCAATCTAACGGTAATAATGGGAGTCTCCCACATAATACATGTAGATTAAATCCACAATATCTCCTCCCCCTTTTCTCTGGCCGTCTCAACAAGATTAGAGGTCTAAAGCCAAATTTCATAGAGATCCAAGTAAGAATACCAACGACAATTTTTCTATAAAATAGTATAAAATAAAGGTAGAATAATAAAATCGGCTCAAAATTTTGATAAGTTGATACAATATACCCAGTGAAAATCCATAAAATAAAAAATAGAAGCACACACAAAATAATTCATACCCACTCAAGAAAGAAAAGAAAAAGGTACTGATGCTATCTTCACTCTAAAAGATACTCATATTGTCTTTCCTCTATCACTCCAAAGAACCGGAGAACATATAAGCGTTAATAAATTTAATAGATCACAAATAATAGAAAATCAACCAACAAATCAATTCCACAATCAAAACTTTTTCACATATCAATACTTGGTAGTCACAACAGTTCTATATGAAAGATATATAAGAGCTTCACATTACACTTGTATTGGTCAAAATCTGACCACCTCGGCCAGGTTGACCACGACCCCATTTTTGCAATCGGGTAGTAGAAGCCAATAGAGTCAACTGCATTTCTCCTCTAAGATATCCGACACATTGAAGAGAGCAACGCCTAGCCACTACCAGAAAGCTCCACTGACCCAGACACGCTAAAATACGACAGAGGTAAGAGGGTTTCGACTATGTATATAAGCCCAGGGAAGCTCACAAAAAGGGAGGAGGAAAAATACTTTCTCAAGAGAAGAAAGAAAAGGAAAAAAGCTCCATTCTTGTATCCCGAAAGGGAAAAACAATTGTAAGCCTTCTTCCTCATCTACGGATGAAAAAGGCATCGCACAATCTTAATAAGATCTTAGACATCCCTTTTCGTCTTATGTGCAATTGTTATTACTTAATCTTTCGATCTAGTATCAATTAAGTTTGACTACGATTTACACCTTTATCTTTGATTAATCTATTCAAAAAGGTTTTATATTTTTTGAGTCAAACAATTTGGCGCTGTCTGTGGGAATTTCTTAGTGAAAACTCCTAGTTTTTCCCCAGATCGAAACAAAGAAACACGAGAAGAGAACCTAACTCACGCGAGACATGGAAACAACACGTTGAGGGAAGGGAAACCAAACGGAATCACGAGGTCTGGAATTCCCTGCCCTATCAGCTTCGAATAACCCGAACAAGGCGAAAAGTGCTACAATCCAGCTTTCCCCCGCCCCTCAAAACCGCCAGACAGATGCAAGGAACATCTCATCCTCATCTCCCGCACTTCATCAAAACAGGTACATAAAATCCACGCGAGCGAACGTAAGTAGGGGTATCTAGATTGAGGAACCAAAAATTATTTCGGCATAGCCGAAACTTTCCCGGCCGGCGATATCTCCAAGACGAACGACCGATGTCAGACGGGAAACTATAACACGCGTGCAACACGAGCCTGTGCAAAATGTTGACACCTCGTGTCCACAACGTTGAACCATTTGATGCGAGCAGTGCTAACCAAACTGGGACTGCCGCGAAAGTATCCGATTCCAAAGAGAAACGAGAGGTTCGACCTTGCTCGAATCACAACGGGCTGCTATTTTGATAAGTTCGAAATAACAACCCCTCTAAGGCCAAGGGCCTTCGCCATCAAAGGAAAAGAGAGGTTTGACCTCGCTCAAACCACGACGGGCTGTTAGTTCGAAATAACACCCCCTCTAAGGCCAATGGCCTTACCATCAAAGGAAAAGAGAGGTTCAACCTAACTCAGACCACGACGGGTTGTTATTTTGATAAGTTCGAAATAACACCCTCTAAGGCCAAGGGCCTTCGCCATCAAAGGAAAAGAGAGGTTTGACCTCGCTCGAACCACGACGGGCTGTTATTTCTATAAGTTTGACATAACACCCTCTAAGGCCAAGAGCCTTCGCCATCAAAGGAAAAGAGAGGTTTGACCTTACTCGAACCATGACAAGCTGTTAGTTATAAATAACACCCCCTCTAAGGCCAAGGGCCTTAGCCATCAAACGAAAAGATAGGTTCGACCTAACTCAGACCACGACGTGCTGTTATTTCGATAAGTTTGAAATAATACCCTCTAAGGCCAAAGGCCTTCGCCATCAAAGGAAAAGAGAGGTTTGACCTCGCTCGAACCATGACGGGCTATTATTTCGATAAGTTTGAAATAACACCCTCTAAGGCCAAGAGCCTTCGCCATCAAAGGAAAAGAGAGGTTCGACCTCGCTCGAACTACGACGGGCTGTTATTTCGATAAGTTCAAAATAACACCCTCTAAGTTCAAAATAACACCTTTTAAGGCCAAGGGCCTTCACCATCAAAGGAAAAGAGAGGTTCGACCTCGCTCAAACCATGACGAGCTATTATTTTGATAAGTTTGAAATAACACCCTCTAAGGCCAAGGGCGGCCTTCGCCATCAAAGGAAAAATGAGGTTCGACCTCGCTCGAACCACGACGGGCTGTTATTTCGATAAGTTCGAAATAACACACTCTAAGGCCAAGAGCCTTCGCCATCAAAGGAAAAGAGAGGTTCGACCTCGCTCGAACCACGACGGGCTGTTATTTTGATAAGTTCAAAATAACACCGTCTAAGGCCAAGAGCCTTCGCCATCAAAGGAAAGGAGAGGTTCGACTTCGCTCGACCACGACGAGCTGTTAGTTCGAAATAACACCCCATCTAAGGCCAAGGGCCTTCGCAATCAAAGGAAAAGAGAGGTTCGACCTCGCTCGAACCACGACAGGTTGTTATTTGGATAAGTTCAAAATAACACCCTCTAAGGCCAAGGGCCTTCCCCATCAAAGAAAAAGAGAGGTTTGACCTCAATCGAACCACTACGGGTTGTTATTTCGATAAGTTTGAAATAACACCCTCTAAGGCCTAGAGCCTTTGCTATCAAAGGAAAAGAGAGGTTCGACCTCGCTCGACCGCGATGGGCTGTTAGTTCAAAATAACACCCTCTAAAGCCAAGGGCCTTCGCCATCAAAGGAAAAGAGAGGTTCGACCTCACTCGAACCACGACGCGTTGTTATTTCGATAACTTCGAAATAACACCCTCTAAGGCCAAGGGCCTTCGCCATCAAAGGAAAAGAGAGGTTCGACCTCGTTCAAACCACGACGGGCTGTTATTTCGATAAGTTTGAAATAACACCCTTTAAGGCCAAGGACCTTCGCCATCAAAGAAAAAGAGAGGTTCGACCTCGCTCAAACTACGACGGGCTATTATTTCGATAAGTTCGAAATATTACCCTTTAAGGCCAAGGGTCTTCGCCATCAGAGAAAAGAAAGGGTCGACCTCACTCGAACAACGATGGGATATTATTCTGATAAGTTTGAAATAACACCCTTTAAGGCCAAGGGTCTTTGCCATCAGAGGAAAAGGAAAAACTGGGACTCGTCAGGCGATCCCCCGTCTCGCGCCATTTCACAAATAGTTAAAATAAAAATTGAAGTACAAGGAAAACAGAGAAAAAGAAAACTCTTTATTTATGCAAAGTCATAAGTGCGGGCTACCGCCGCTTACATATGGCCCAGGTCAACAAATAAAAAAAATAGAACGAACAGACGCCCACCAACAAACAAAACGAAAATAAAAATGAAGTACAAATATTCTTCATTCGGCATCACTACCGTCGTCGTCATCACCATCTCCACCAGATCCATCATCACCGTAATCTGTGCCCCCATTAGCTTCGGGTGTCGCCGCGTCATATCCACAGTTGATGCGAGCCTCACGAGCTTTCGCTCGCGCCTCCTCATAAGCAGCCTCAGTCACGGTGCCTGCTTCCAACAAACTCTTATATATGTCCTGCTGGGCTTCGGAATAAACCCAGAGTTCATGCGCTTGGCGGGGAACATCAGCAGAAGACGATTCGACCAAAGCCTTTAGTCGCTCATTCTCCGCCTCCAAGGCCACGACTCGATATCCTAGAATCGATGCCTCCTGATCAATCGTGCCGATCCATTCCTCGAGCCTTGACTCCATAAGAGTAGTTGTCGCCCTCTCCGATTCTTTCTCAGACTGGAGCACGCGGATGGTACCCTCTTAGGCCGTCGCTCTTGCCAAAGCCTCAGACCAGGCCATCTCAATATGCTCTAGGCCATCAACCTTAATCTCCATCGTGGTCAACTTCCCTCTCCACTCTACACTCATCGCCTCGACTCGGACCAATTTCTGGTCCATCACCGAATGCATTGACCTCAACGTGCCCTGCAAATACTCACACTCTGCAGCAACCCCCTTACCCAATTCGAGCTCCTCATCCTTGATGCGGAGTTGTTCCTCAAGATCTTTCTTGCTATGGATCGCCTGCTGCAATTCCTGGTCCTTTTTCTCCAACTCCTTGCCCAGGGCCCGATTACGGGGATCCGTCCTCAGTCGCTCGTGCAACTCGCGACATCTGTTGCGATAGCGACGGTATTTCTCCAGCATCTGCAAGAAAAACCTCAACAGGGTATTTGCCCTACGAATGCTTTCCACCTCCACCATATACGTCTGAAAAATAGAAAGGCAGTTAAACTAATGCTTTTGAACAAGGAGAAAGTTTAAAGCAAGAGCCAAATGTATCGTACCCTCAAGCCCATGACGGCCACCTTGTCCCTCAACTCGGCATCAAGGATATTTCGCAGGGACTCATTCTCAGCTTCCGAACATAGTAGGCTAAATTACGACACCAAGTTATCCCACTACGCCAAAAGGTTAACGTCAGAAGGGATCTGGAGAATACGAGCCGATCCCCCCATGTGAACCACCGAATGAGTAAGGCCCTCCTCAAACATCCTGACGCCATCAGGATCCAGGTCTGACTCGGATTCATACTCATAAATCATCACGCCTTTTCCCCTTTCTGCTGCTAAAGGAGTAATGCGACCCACTGCAACCGGAGAGGGCACATTTGAGGTCACAATAGCGATATCAGAGGTTTGCTTCTCTGCTCCGACAAGGCATTGATCATCAGTAACAATATGGACTTCTGGCTGTGTCGGTGCGGCGATCGGAGTTTCTGAGCACAGACCGCTGGTGCCAATTTCAAAAACTCGCTCCGCCTCTACGGGAGACGCATCAACAATGCTTTCCCCTAGGCCCGTGGGGGGAGAATCATCCAATTTAATCATTGTCGAAGGCGCCATCTCAAACTCTACCCTCCGTCTCTTCGACTACCCTTCCCTCTCCCCAGTCGATGGTGACTCGTTCGTAGGGCGGACGACACTGGATGGGACCTCGTCCTGAGAGGCGGCCCCTACTGGAGTAATCAAGGCCGTAGATTTGACCGAAGCAGTCCTCGATGAAGGGCATGTAGCGGGTACCACGACAAGACGAGCGGATGCGGCTGGCTGGCGAAAGGCTAGTTGAGGGTCCCTGGCTCTCCGCACCCTCCCTGACAATGACAAACAATGTATAAGAGGCGAAACAAAATCGAATGAAGAGAGCAAACAGGAAATAAGGACGTCATCTCACCTGTAAGAGGCCTACGTCCAAACCTCTCATGGAAAATCGACCAGGTACGAACCCCCGCTATGTGGGGGAAGAATGGCCTCCACCCATTCACGAATCCCCTCGACGGGCGGCAGGGGAAATTTCTCAGCTACAGAATAATAAAATAGTTTAGTATCCATAGAAAATAATCGAACATGCCATTAATCAAAGACGCAAACTTACAGGAAAAATTCCATCTCTCGGGGAATCACGTCGTGTCCGCCACAATATGCTCGGTCCGTACGAAGAAGAAATTTTTGTAGAAACAACGATTGGTTCTATCATCCATCTTTACCACCAGACCCTTTGATCCTCGAGGACGCGCGCGAATTATTGTACCTCAAATTAATTGAGGAGAAAAAAGGCTAAGCATATGGTTTAGAGTGACCTCACGACCAGCAAGCTCCGCATATTTGAGTAGCATGAGAAATAACTTGTATAAATAAGGAGAAAGCTGAGCAGGCACAACTCATAGTAGTGGCAAAAGTCCACCACCAGCATGGGAAGGGGGAGCGTGTACCCTACAATGAAGGGGTAGGCGTAGAACACACAAAATCTGGGATGTTCGAATTGAACTCTGTCGTTCCTCTCCGTCGGTCGTATCTCGACAAAATTAGGGATTCCCCATCGTTCCCTCAATTCCACAATTCTCCTCTCCCTCATAACGAAAGCAATGTCTTCCGACTCCGTTCCACCACTGATACTGAAGCCAGTCGCATTCTTCCCTGGGCGAGGTGGAATTTCGTCTACTGAGGGAATCTCCTCATCTTCTACCGCATCCACTTCCCCGCTGTCCTGAGCGAGGATCTCGGTGACCAGATTGGCGGCAGGAATATTATCACGGGAAGAATCGCCGGCCATTTTTAGCAAAAAACTTTCTAAAAGAAGTGATACGAAGGAAAGATTAAGGGTTGTAGTGAGCAAGAACTCGAGGTATCAAAATAAGTGATATCTGGAGAACTCTCTTAAACGAAACCCAAAAGAGACACAAATTCCCCGAGCACGAAACCCAAAAGTTGCCATTTGAATCCGATGGGACGCGAAACATTTCAGTTCCTCAGAAACGTGTGTTATAATGATGGCGTGCACGAAGTAAAGCTACATTTGCCAACCGACATTTCAATTTCGAAACCATCGTAATGATACATGAGTACCGTAACACGTTCACGCCCCCAAAAATGCACAGATCGCTACTAAGGAACAGAATGAGGGTTCAGATTCCTCTTGACTACATTGCAAACGTGTTCCGTCCATCGAGCCCGACGAAGGGCGACCCCGACGAATGGAGGGACTAACTATATTGGTCAAAATCTGACCACCTCGGCCAGGTTGACCACGACCCCATTTTTGCAATCAGGTAGTAGAAGTCAATAGAGTCAACTGCATTTCTCCTCTAAGATATCTGACACATTGAAGAGAGCAACGCCTAGCCACGACCAGAAAGCTCCATTGACCCATACACGCCAAGTCACGGTAGGGGTAAGAGGGTTTCGACTATATATAGAAGCCCAGGGAAGTTCACATAAAGTGAGGAGGAAAAATACTTTCTCAAGAGAAGAAAGAAAAGGGAAAAAAGCTCCATTCTTGTATCCCGAAAGGGAAAAACAATTGTAAGCCTTCTTCCTCATCTACGGATGAAAAAGGCATGGCACAATCTTAATAAGATCTTTGACAGCCCTTTTCATCTTATGTGCAATCGTTATTACTTAATCTTTCGATATGGTATTAATTAAGTTTGACTATGATTTATCCCTTCATCTTTGATTGATTTATTCAAAAAAGTTTTATATCTTTTGAGTCAAACAACACTATAACATAGGAGAACAAAAAAATACAAAACAAACAAATATAAATAAAATAGAGATCCGAACTTTATGTACGTGACCAAGAACGCATAAGTAGCGACGATTTGTTCGGAGGCCAACTTTAACTTGCACTAAAAATACTTGTAATAGTTTACATGTTAGATTTTGATTAGGACTCAACAATCGCTCTATGAATCCCATTATGACGGCAGTAAGAAATATACAGTAAATTTTTGTCGAGTTGATAGGAATATATTTGTATTGAAATTGTTCACAAAGGCAACGTTTATTTAGAATTCTATTTTTGGTTAAGTAAAATATTATGCTACCAAAGGAAAAAGGACTCCTTAACTTAAAAGAAATGGTAAGAAGTTAGGATCATAATTAAATGACTATTTTGCCTGGTGCGAACTCTATTTTTGAAGGGTAAAAAAGGCGAATAATATTTTACTAAGTACCTTCGTGCTGTTAAAATAGTATAAATACATACACAATATATCTTTAAGGAAAAAACGGACCCTCCAAAAAAGGGATCCCAAGCAATTGCTTTATAGTCCTTATAGTCGAGATACCCATACTTTTCTATTCCATGGTCTCTCCATATGATAGAATTTAAGAAGAAAAATAGAAAAGTTTACTCATGTGTTATAAACAAACTTATATGTAAATGGAGTCAGAGGATGCTCAAGCATATGCGGAGCCTAAAGCCAAAATATAATATGAGGCCTATATTTTTAAAAGGAAGTTATAAGATATATTTTTATTTGAAATTTATTCTACTAGATTTTTGAGATATAAAGTTCTTAATAAATTTTTTTATAATCGATTTTTTCTAATAATTCCTTTTCAATTGATATTATAACCAACTCATTTAGTCTTTCTTGAGATATTGTTGATTTTAGATAAGATATTATAGAGTAATAGAAGTGTAGAATTATTGAAAGTTTAAAAGTATTGTTGAACACTTAAACTAATAAAATCTTGGAGGAAGAATGTAAGATAGAATATTAAAGAGGAAGACAAAATATATGAAGGACTTTTGAAATATGAAGAGATTGGGGAAAAAAAGATTGGCTTGAACAAATTCAGAAAGGGAGAGTAAATTTTTTACATGTTATCTAATAAAGGAGTTAAAGTAAAAAATTGAAACATTGGAAAAACTATTCATCTACCCATTTTAAGTAAGTCAAATTTTTTACTGATAGTGAGGATGAGTCGGAGATAACAACTAACAATTTCATTATGCAGGTTTGACAGAGGCTCGAACATATCAAGGGCCTCCAAGGGCAAATAGATAAAGTGCAAGCAGAAGCCGAACAGTTCAAGGGATGTATGGACATTTTGGTTGCACAAAAGGAAACTGTTAAAGCAGAGCCGGATTCGGCCAAGTCGCAACTTCGATATACAAGAGAGAATGCCTCGGTCCAGGCGAAGAAGGTCGAGGAACTCGAGTCCAATTTAGCTAGTTTGGCCAAAGAGCTCGAGGTTGCCAGATCTGAAGTGGACACAGCCAATACTAAGGCCTGTACTACTGTGGCCCAATACAAAGTAGATGCCGAAGACACCCTAGAACGGGCCAAGAGCATGGTGGATCACTCAAAGTGGCAGGCTCGAAGGGAGGCTCTTGAGGGGGTCCTTGATCGAAGTTTTGATATATCAGCTGAACTCGAGATCGCCAAGGCTGAGGAGGCAAGGGCTCGGAAGCTAGCATTTCCCGACGAGGATTCCAAGAATATGAGCGGATCTGATGGAGAAGACTCTGAGAGCGAAAAATCTTCCTCCGACAAGGACCGTGTTGCTTAGTCCTAGTAATTTTCGCTTTTATTTTTAGGCCGATCGACCTTTGTAAAGAATTTTTTGATCGGGCCATGTGGCCCTTGTAAAAATAACTTTGATATATATATTCCTTTCCTTGGCTTATGAATCTGTTGTCCTTTTTCTTTTTTGTTATTTCATGTAAAGATCAAAATGCCTTAGCATAATATCGCGAATCCGTGTTCGAGGGTCCACGGTTTGGGAAAGGTAAGGGCCAATATTAAGCCTTGTCTTCTATCTTTTCTAATCGATGGACCCCGAATGATAACTTGAATTTTGAGTTTATGTACCTTTAAGCTTAATGATTGAGTGATGACCTGTTCGAACTTGAAATGAGGCCGCCTTTAGGATTTTAGTCAAGTGAGAATGATTTCTCGAACTCGAGGTAAGGGTTTGCTCAAATTCAAAATAAGGCAATCTTTAGGCTTTTAATCAATTGATAATGGTTTCTCAAACTCGGAGTGAAAGTAGCCCTTAGGCCTTTATAAATATTTTGTATCCGACCGATCTGGCCTTTGTAGAATGATCGTTTGATTTTATATATATATATATATATATATATATATATATATATATATATAAGAATTTTTTGCCCTTTTCGGCTTTTAAAGTTTTCTCTTTGTTTATCATTTATGTTCACAAAGGTTATAATGCCTTAACACGAAATGAGGAGTCGTTCGAGAGTTCGAACAATTTTGTACTCATTAGAGTTTTTGAGGCTTGATATTATCGAAGCCTTATATGATTTTTCCGGGGGTAGCCTTTTAACCGGTTTATGAAAGAATTCGAAGGCCTATTTTTTTTTACGGAAATTGAACGTCTCCGATCCATGTTAATTTGACCGTAGCTTATTTAGTTCAGGATTTGCCCCTTGGGCTTATTTTTCCTATTTCACTTTGAGCTTGCCTGAAGTATCAGTCCCCGAGTAGGATGGTCGTGGCCTATAAAAATCGAGAGTTGCCTAAAAGGTCTTACGATCTCGAAGTTTTAAAAATTCGATCTCGTTTATTTTTCGAATGGCAGTCCCTAATTGTGGGGGTAATTATCATAACTTCGGTTATGATCGGCCCTTGAGCCTGTTTACATAATAATTGAGAGTATGAATTTGTGAAGTAGGAATTGTTTCTAAGACATGAGATATTAGCAAGGAAAAATACTTCTTATTATAATTTATTATACATGCGTACATGTTCTATGTAAGGGCTCGAGCAAAATATATGGGCACGGTTCGTCGATCGTTTGGCCCTTACAAATTTTCCTATCGATGCCTTGATGCCATGAAGTAATTTCCTCACAACAAAGTTGACAATCGAGGGTAATTCCCCCAATATTCGGGGTTGATTGTAAAGAAGCCTCAGATACTATTGACTTGTTCTGAGTTAGCACGAACAATGGTTACCTCATTAAAAACCTTGCCAGAAAACCCTTTTGTGACAAAATCGGTCTAAGGAAAAAAGAGTGCAACGCGTGCTTTCAGACCTAAAGTATTCGTGTTGAGGAGTCCATTATTGTCTGTGGTCGAACACCTGCAGGAGTTAGTTTAAAATATAAATGAAAATGGAGAAGGTTGTACCTTAGCAGTGGTATTATTTTAAGTGCGCTATGTTTCAATTGCTCGGTAATTGTTCATCATTCATTGTACCGAGCTTGTAGGACCCACCCTTTTCCAGTAAATTTGAGAACCTGGTACGGTCCTTCCTAGTTTTGACCCAACTTTCTTTCATTTGGATTTTGTGTGTTGAGGGTGACCTTTCTTAGCACCAAGTCCCCGATGTTAAAATGTCAAAGATTTGCTCTTCGATTTTAGTACCTTTCGATTTGCTATTTTTTAGCGGCTACTCAGACGAGGGCAGCTTCACGTCTTTCGTCCAACAATTCTAAGCTCATGTTCATGGCCTCGGTATTTGACTTTTTGGTTGCATATCAAAATTTCATATTGGGTTCTCCGACTTCGATCGGGATTAGAGCTCAAGTGCCATAGACTAATTAGAACGGTGTTGCTCCTGTGCTTGACTTCGATGTTGTACGGTATGCCTATAGAACGTCGGCCAGTATCTCTCTCCGCTTTCCTTTGGCATTGGTCAATCTCATCTTAAGGTTCTGAATGACGGTTTTATTGGTCGACTCGGCTTGTCCATCCCGCTGGGATGATAAGGCGTCGATAGAATTCTTTTGATCATGTGATCCTCGAGAAACTTAGTCACTTTGTTGCTGATGAATTGCTTTGCATTATCACATACGATCTCGAAGGGCATCCGAAATCAACATATGATGTGATCCTAGATGAAGTCTATGACCTCTTTTTCTCTGACTTTCTCGAAAGCCTGTGCAACACACTTAGAAAAATAATTAGTCATAAATAAAACAAACTGAGCCTTACCTGGGGCCGATGGGAGAGGGCCGATGATTTTCCCTATTTCATGAACGGCCATAAGGATAAGACCGAATGGAGATGCTCTCCAGGCTGGTGAATCAATGGCGCATATCTTTGGCATTGGTCGCATTTTTTAACAAACTCCTTTGCGTATTTCTCCATATCGGTCCAGTAGTATCCAGCCATGATTACTTTGTGGACCAACAATTCGGCACCAAAATGATTCGCACGGGTGCCTTCCTGAACTTCCCGTAGGATGTAATCGGTGTCTCCCGTTCCCAAACAATATTCTGTCTTCGGATAAGTAAATTGTGTTGCCTTTGTGCGCAAGGTTCTCGACTCCTTTGGATCCGATGAGAGCTTTCGGTTCTTTAAGTACTCTATGTAATTGTTTCTCCAATCCCAGGTCAAACTCATGGAATTTATTTTGGCATGGCCTTCTTCAATCACCGACCTTATGAGTTGTGCGGAGGTCCTCGAGTTGAGTTCGTCATATTCGACCGATGAACCTAGATAGGCAAGAGCATCGGCCTCGTTGTTCTGTTTCTGAAGTACAAGCTGCAAGGTCCATTCCTTATACCGATGTAGAGTTATTTGTAGTTTATCCAAGTATCTTTGCATTCGGTCTTCTAAGACTTCAAAAGTCCTGTTAAGTTGGTTCACCACGAGGAGAGAATCAAAGTTGGCCTCTATGACCTCGGCTCCCAAACTTTTAGCTAGTTCGAGACGTGCAATCATGGCCTCATATTCGGCCTCATTGTTATTCAATTTTATAGTTCTAATAGACTGTCTAACTATATTACCCGTGTGTGATTTTAGTACGATGCCTAGTCCGGACCCCTTCACATTCGAAGCACCGTCCGTAAAGAAGGTCGAGACTCCCGAAGATGAACCCAAATTTGTTAGTAGTTCCTTTTCAACCTCGGGTACGAGAGTCGATGAAAATTAGCCATGAAGTTTGCTAAGATTTGAGACTTGATGGCGGTTTGGGGTCGATACTCAATAGCGTACCCACTAATTTTGATGGCCCATTTAGCCAACCGACCCCACAGTTTGGGTTTATGCAAAATATTTCAAAGAGGATAAGTGGTCACAACACATATTGGATGACATTAGAAGTATGGTTTTAGTTTCCTAGAGGCGCTTACCTAAGGTTCGAATAATATAATAAACAGGGAATTACGTACCTTATTTTTCTCGAACCAGGACTCCACTTTCTAGAATCTCCGAGACTGCCAAGTACAAGTAAAGTTGTTTGTCCATTTTCAGGGTATGAAGCATCGGCGGGCTCGATAAGTACCATTTTAGTTCTCCAAGGCCTGCTGGCATTCTAGTGTACATGTAAAATTGTTCTTCTTCCTAGGATGGATAAGATTAGGAATGATGATATTTGGTAGAAAGTGTGTGTGGCTCCCGTTGATGACAAGATGGGGGAAGCAAGGCTCAGATGGTTTGGGCATGTTTAGAGGAGAAGCCCAGATGCTCCGGTAAGGAGGTGCGAATGGCTGGTTGTTGCACGAGATGAGGTAGAGGGCGGCCTAAGAGGTATTGGAAGGAGGTAATCAGGCAGGATATGGAGAGGCTTCAGATTTCTGAGGACATGGCACTTGATAGGAACATGTGGAGGTCGAATTATAAGGTTGTAGGTTAGGAGGTAGTTGAGTCTTGCCTTATGTCATAACTTTGTGGGATTAGTTTGGTAGGGATACTATTTTGCTTTTGCTTTATATTTTTCTTCTAGATTTCATGTTGTTCCTATTTTCCCTATTTTTCGTATTATTTCTGTGGCGTTACTGATTTTGTCTCCTTTTGTCTTTTTGTCCTCTTGAGCCTAGGGTCTTTTGGAAACAATCCCTCTATTCCTTCGGGGTAGGGGTAAGGTCTGCATACACACTACCCTCCCCAGACCTCACTAGTGGGATTTCACTGGGTTGTTATTGTTGTTGTTCCTAAGCAGCAAGAAGAATCGGTGACTCCGGTCTGAGGATCTCGAAATGAATCTCCCCATGGAGGCTATGCACCCGGTTAGCCTCTACACGGCCTTTACATTATCTACGACCTTGATATCCTCGATAGCTTTGATTTTATTGGGGTTAATCTCGATCCCCTATTGGACACCATGAATTCAAGAAACTTGCCCAAGCCAACCCCGAATGCGCACTTTTCTGGGTTGAGCTTCATATTGTACTTCCTCAGTATATTCGAAAGTTTTCTGCAAATGCTTTAAATGGTCCTCTACTCGTAGGAACTTAACTAGCATTTCATCAATATAAACTTCCACATATTTCCCTATTTTTTCTTCGAACATTTGATTTACTAGGCGTTGATAGGTTGCGCCAGCATTTTTTAGTCCAAATGGCATTACATTATAACAATACGTGTCGTACTTTGTAATGAACGACATCTTTTCCCAGTCTCTGGGTTCATTTGTATTTGGTTTAACCCGGAATAGGTATCGATAAAACCAATAGTCTCGTGGCCGGTCGTGGCATCGATCATACGATCGATGTTAGAAAAAGGAAAAGAATAATTGGGGCATGCCTTAGTTAGCGCTTTATAATCTACACACATTCTAAGTTAGTTTCCCTTCTTAGGTACTACCACTACGTTTGCTAGCCATTCAGGATACTTTACTTCCCAAATGGATCCTATTTTGAGAATTTTGGTTACCTCGTCCTTGATAAAGGCATGTTTAATCTCTGACCGGGGCCTTCTTTTTGCTTCACCGGGCGGAATTTAGGATCCAGGCTCAGCTTGTGAGTGGTAATTTTTGGCGGGATCCTTATCATATCGAGGTGGGACCAACAAAGCAATTCGTGTTAGCTGTAAGGAAATGAATAAGTTGTTTCTGTGCTCGGGGGTTAGTCCTGTGCCCATGTATACCTTTCGTTCTGGATGATGTTTGATCATTGTGATTTGTTCCAGCTCTTCGACCGTTAATTTGTTGGCGTCGGAGTCATGGGGAACTACGAAAGATCGAGGTATCTCATAGTTGTCATCCTCATCGGTCTCCTGCTTCTCCGGTTGGGTCAAGGCTGACGTCTATGGTTTCTATTTAGCCTCTTGCTTTCCCTTTGACTCCTATCCCTTTGCTGAAGAAAGTGCTGAAACCGGTATTACTTCATCAAATGCAAATATTTCTTTGGAAGCATGTTGTTCCCCGTACATTGTTTTGATTTCTTCATATGTCGGGAGTTTCAAAATTTGGTGAAGGGTCGAGGGTACCTCCCTCATGTTATGGATCCAAGGCCTTCCAAGCAAGGCATTGTATCTCATGTCGCCCTCGATTATATGAAACTTTATTTCTTGGATGGTCCCGGCCACGTTCACTGGAAAAACAATCTTACCTTTGGTGGTTTCGCTTGCGATGTTGAAATCGTTAAGTACTCGGGCTACGGGCACAATTTGATCGTGTAGGCCGAGCTGTTCTATGACCCTCGGTTGAGTAATGTTGGCCGAGCTACCCGGATCAACCAAAACACTTTTTACTTGAATTTTATTCATATGGATAGATATTACCAATGCGTCGTTATGAGGTTGTTCGATTCCTACCTCATCCTCGTCGTTGAAATACAAGGTCTTTTCTGGTAAGTAGTCCCATATTTGTTTTTCTTTGTGATCGTCACCTTGGTGCTCTTAAATATTCGGTCTTTGAGGAATGTCGACCCATCCAATAATCATGTGAATCACGTGCTGCAACTCTTCTTGCTCGTTATACTTGTTTGAATATCTGTTTTTGAAGTGGATCTTGGCCCGATCACTTAAGAATTCTTGAAGGTGACCCTCGTTGAACAATCGGGCTACTTCCTCCCTTAGTTGCCTGAAATATTCTATTTTATGGCCATGGGTAACATGATACTTGCTTATTTGGTTTGGATTTCTTTGGGCTGGATCTATCTGCAAAGGTTGAGGCCTCCTGGTATCTTTGATACGTCTAATGGTTGATACTATGGCGGAAGCATCCTTCTTTTTCTCATGAGCCTTCAGGAGCTTTATCCCCGATCATTCCTTTTTATCATTCCAAACGGGATTGCATCCAGTCCTGTTATTTCTCCGATCTCTGTCGTATGGCTGATATCGGTCTCTGTTCGACCGTGGTTCCCGGTCGGAATCCCTTTTAACTATGTCCATGGGCCTGTTAGGATAAATCAAACCGATTGGAGCCCCCAGTTGATCATCCTCGACCCTAATATTCGACTGATACCGGTTCTGTACATCGGCCTAAGTGACAGCTGGATATTCGACAAATTCTGCTTCAAATGTTGTGAAGCTACGGAACTTTGAGACCTTCAGTAAAATCTTCAACAACACAATCATCGGTGACCGATGGCAAATCCATTCGCTCCATTTGGAATCGAGATACGAATTCCCTGAGCATTTTGTTGTCTTTTTGTCTTACCTTGAAGAGGTCCGACTTCCTGGTAGCGACCTTAATGTCTCCGGTGTATGCCTTTACAAAAGCATCTACGAGCATAGCAAATGAATCAATAGAGTTAGGTGGTAAGTCATGGTACCATATCATAGCACCCTTTCGATAGAGTATCCCTGAATTTATTTAGCAATACGGATTCAATCTCGTTATTTTCCAAGTCATTTTCCTTAATGGCGCAGGAATATGAGGTGACATGTTCGTTTGGATCTATCTTCCCATTATACTTCAGAGTCTTGGGCATACAGAACTTCTTTGGGATTGGCTTCGGAGTCGCACTCGGGGGGAAATGATTTTGGACAAACTTTTTGGAATCAAGTCCTTTCGATACCGGTGGTGCCGCCGGGATTTGATCGACCTTAGAGTTTTAAGTTTCCACCTTTTTATCATTTTCCTCGATCTTCGTTTCCACTGTCTCGATTCACTTCGTCAGTTCCTGGAGCAGTTTTATGATAGCAGGATTGGTCTCCAATTCTCCTCCATTCGATCTCTTTGGCACCGATTCGGCTCTATGAACAATTTCTTGTGATGGATCGAGCTCAATCCTGCTCGATGCACGGTTCTGATTCTTGGGTTGCACTATTGTGGCTTATTAGGTCTACAACATTTCGAATATCATTTGAAGTCTAATCCCACCTTCTTCACCACCCTATGCATTCTGATCGGCTATTCGAGCATCTCTGTGAACGCTATTTTGAGTATCGACTGACAAATTCCCGTTAATGGCAATATGGGAGCTGTCGCCAATTGTGTCTATAGTCGGGACTCCATCGGGGTTGATCGAAGGTACTCCATTTTCTGGGGTGGTTGTGTTGTCGTTCTCGCCATTGTGTGCGTGCGTGCATGCTACTTCAGAGTTTTACATGCTGATCGTGGAATCAAAGACACTTCAAAGAATAAGCGTAAAATAGGGTATATTACGAAAATTGTACCAGGCAATCACTATTCTTCTTAGCCCCATGGTGCGCGCCAAACTGTTTACCCTTAAAATCGTATAACAATTAAACTTATAAGTGATTTTAAGAATATGTTATTTCACTTGGCACACACTTATAAATATAAGAATTAATGCCAGGAATTAACAGTAAAATAAAGCAAACCAATGTGATGAACAACTATGGCCCTCGAGCTAGACTGCACTCGAATCAACTCAGTATGCTTATTGAAAAGTATGAACTTGAACAACAGAGCTTACAAGAGAAAATATAATATATTGCTTTGTTATGTGTGAATGTAACATGTTTACAAAATGATTAAGACCCTCTTTAGATAGCAGAGGAATCCTATTTATAGTATAATTCTAATTACAGATATAAATCCCATGATAGGCTAAACATCCGATCTTGACTCGATACGTGCTGAGATTTCAGCCATAATCCTCGCCCGATTGCGGTTATCTCGGCTTTGTGTTATTCGTCGTAGCATGCCTTCTTTGATCTTGCTTGATATCTTTCTCACTTAGTTCTCGATCACGGCTGGCCTATCTTGATCGTCCATTGATCTACGAGCTTACCAATCCATCTCCGTACCATGTTCCGATATAACTAGGGCCGGGCCTAGATCATTTGTCTCGATTTCGGCTAGTCATACGAAATTAGGCAAGCCCGATTTTAACCATTTACAAGTTGTTTCTTTTTTTGTTTTGTTTATATTTAATCTTCATTAATAGAGAAATACATTATTGTGCAATATTTTCGTTAAAACACTAATTGTTTTTATGATTGAATCCTGCTGCTTTTCAAGACTAATAACTAACTTGGGGAAAATGTTATTCTACTATGCCGTCTGTTATGATAAGATTTTTTTTTTGTAATAAACGTTACATAATTTATATCTATCTATATCTATATATATCTATATCTATATTAGCCTTATAATGTATTAATTTTAGGACATAATGCTTCACGTTAGGAATCGTACACAATTACCTTTAGAAATCCTATTAGTATAGTTATTTTCGGGATATCTAATTCATATAAAATTGAACAAGTAAATATCTTTAATCATGTAATCTTATTGCTTTTAGGATATACTTCTTAAAATTTCATATTACTAATTTAATTTAAAAATATATTATAATGTCCTATTACTAATTTATTTGAGAATGTATTATATTATCCAAATTCATTTGGAAAAGGGATAGAATATATTAAATACAATATTAATATACCAAAATACCATAAAATATTAAGCGGAAGAAGAAATAACTGTAATAACCTATTTTTTGGACTACAATACTTTCTATGCTAATTCTTAATATTTAAAATTTTAAAATTAATAAATTTTGTCTATTAGATTCTTATTAAAAATATGTAGGAAGGTTTAATAAAATTAATTTCATAAGAATTCTCCGTATTTGCAATACATTACCACTCCATAATGTCCAATACAAAAAAAATATTAAATAAAGGGTTGAAATTGAGAAAAAGATATCCCCATGTTAATATATTTTTATATTATATTTGAACTATTTTCCTACTCAAATAATTTTTATTAGTTTTTCATGTATTATTGAAAAATACCCAATTATCAAACAACAACTAAGAAAATATTCAAGAATATAAATATGTGAGAAAGAAAAAAAAATAGTTGGTGAGAGTCAATATCACTAATGATTCTACAAACATAACGATCTAAAAGTGAAATGTCATATCAAACTTTTACTCTTTGAAAATAACGTTTATGGTGGATAAAATTATAATTAGATTAAATATTCAAAACAAGAGATGAACTAATATTAAGATCTGAAATAACATAAAATAAATTATTTTTTTGTTAAAATCAAATAATTAAATCTTTTAATTAGGTATTTACCAAGAGAATCTTCAATTGTTTTTTAAATTCATCATACAAGTAAAATTCTTATTCATGTTTAAAAAAAATCTTAGGATACATAAATTTATTCCTTAAAAAGAGCGTTAGAACACAAAGTAAAAATGTTAGTATATTATTAAGAATCAAAATGCTAGACAAGTGTATGAGGAAGCACAATCAAAGCTAAATCCTAATCAAGAACAAGCTTTTAAGACTATATTATATAGAATCGACTCTGGTATAACGAGATTATTCTTTGTAGATGCCTCGGACGAAATCGAATTAATATTTATATGTTATCCATTACTTGCAAAAATCATATTAAGAGGCATGACACTATTAGCAATAATAGCAAGTGGTGTATCAACAAAGATTTTATTATGAGGCCACCCACTTTAGATTTGATTTACTTCTTCAAACAACTTAAATAACCATCACAAATATATCAAAGCAGAGCAATGATGCTAAATTTATAAGGAAAGCAAAACTGATAATGTGATGAAGCACTTATGAATAAGTGTCAAACGATTAAAATAATTGCCCGGAGTTCTAGAGATATATTGGATATTAATGAACCGTTTGGTGGAAAATTAATATTTTTGGAGGTGATTTCTGTCAAATACTATTAGTAGTTCCAAAATCGGCAAAAGCAGAGGCTGTAAAAGCAAACTTGCCAAAGTTATACTTCTGGCCTCAAATGAAAAAGATTCAACTAACAAGAAATATAAAGTAAGAACAACTCAAGTATTCAGTATCTTCTTGCTTCGTGTCGGAAACGAAGAAGAGCATCCAATAAAAAATAATTTATTTTTTCTTGAACACTTGGTTATCAATCCCAATGGCAATGGTAGTACATAAAAATAAGAAAAATATTTCTATCATTAGATTAAAAATATAATTTGTGCAAATCGCATGATAGAATTAAAAAGATATATTAGCTAGCAGAAATGAATATATTTGACTCTGCAAAAAATGATACCAATAATTGCTACCAAGAAGAATACTTAAATACTTCAATACCTAATGGACTTCTACCATACGTGTTTGTTGTCAAGTTTATTATTTCTTACGTACGTTAGTGTCACCGTATATATGATAGACTAACTTAAAATTGATCATCCATTGTATATAGGTTAATTTTTTTAAAAAATATGCCCATCATGCTACTGAAAAATTTAGATACACCGAATAGCTTATGTAATAGCACACAAATGGTATATAGAAGTTTGGACAATAACGTCATACATGCAAAAATTATGATACTGGTCAATGTGCTTCTAAGTATATATTTATCCCTCAATTCAACTTTCGTCTTCCGAAACTAAGGAATATCCTTTTAAATTTGTGTGAAAATAATTTTTGGTATGTTTATGTTTTACAAATATAATAAATAAAGCACAAGGACAAACATACTAAATATTGGACTATATTTATCGCAATATATTTTCTTACATGAACAATTGTATGTTGCACTTTCAAGAGGGGTATCAAGATAAACAACAAGAGTTCTGATTAAGGCAGAGTAACCAAAGCATTAGAAGGAAATATACACAAAAAAATATTATCCACAAAGAAGTGTTTGTTAAATACTTTTAAAATTGATTATTTGTATAAGTTTTGTTGATGTTTTTTTATTTTAAATTCATGTATTATGCTAATGTAATAATATTTTGCGGCATTTAGATGATTGTTGTATTATTAAACATAAATTTCTCTTATTCATTAAATTTTATTGTTCCTTCATATAAATAAATATTTAAAACATCACATGCAATTATTAACATGCAATGCACGTTTATAGATACTAGCATATTTTAAAAAGTATGTATAAAATAAAGAGATCTCTGAAGTAAAGGTTTGCATCGTGAGTGGTCCTTTGATTATTATTATTATTATTATTATTATTATTAAAAAGAGAGGTGACTACGTGAGTTGATTTTAGAGGGCCATAAATCTATTGTGGACTGCTCTGCACAAGGGCACGGTTGTACATTTATTTAGTTTACGGTTGTACATTGATTTATTTCATCCCAACTAACACTAAAGTCGATTAGAGTGAGTAGTTAAATATTTTTGAAGAGTAAATTACAAAATGTTAGCGAGAAAAATTACAGTACGTAGTGTTTGATAGGAATTATAAGGGCAATACGTTATATTTGTGTATGGTCTTTGTTTGACTCAAAGTTATCATATACTTTAAGAGCGTAAAACAATATATATAAATGAGGCACAATCATAGCAAACCGTAATAATCCATTAGACCAAATGAAGGGAACGAAAATAAATACTCAGAATTAGGAGGAGAAATATTAAAAACCTTTATTGATAGTATTGATTTGGTCTGACTCTCCATGAAGAGGTTCAGAGCCTTACAATGGTATTCCACTTTCCCATAATATGGGTATCGTGGTCCCTTTTCTCTCTCTCCTCTATAGTGGCGAAGAAGAAGCCCCCTCTTTCTAGGGTTTCCTCTCTTGCTATTTATATCTGTGAGCTTCGTGAGCTGGCAATAAGGGGCCGTGACCACGTTGGGGTTTTGCATTCATGATGGCGGATGGGTCGTGGCCTTGTTAATCGAATCAGATAAGGGTTAAATACCGTTAATTCTGAGTGGTCGTACCACTTATTAATCATGAATTAGCTTAAGACGGGATTAACTTCATTAATTATCGTGAGTAGGGGTGTTCATGGTTCGGTTTGGATCGGTTTTTCCCTAAAAAACAACCAAACCAAGTAAGTCGATTTTTCAAATATTAGAACCAAACCAAACCAATTAAATCGGTTTTTCTCGATTCGGTTTATGTCAGTTTTTCGGTTTTTTCGGTTATTTGTCCGTTTTTTCTTAAATATAAGACATACACTACCAAACACATATTCCGGCGACCATATTTTCGATGTAACACCATCAAATCAATTGCACTTTGAGAAATCTATTATTTACCAAGATATATTGATGATAATTGAATCAAATAGTGATGAATAATTTAATGACTCAATTAAAAATATATTATTTTTAACACGAAATGGACTCTTACACTAAACAAAAGAAAATTACCAATCAAACTAGAATGTAAAGGTAAAGAACTATATTAAAAGTGCAAACTATTAAGTAACATTTACCATAAATTTTTTAAAACTTTGTATAACAATATACATATTTATAGGTGTAATAATAAATTTGAAATAACTACTCCTTTAGTCGATTTGGTTCGATTTTTTTTCTGATTAAAACCAAAACCAAACCAAATTTAATCGATTTTTAAAATTCAAAACCAAAACCAAACCAAACCAAAAAGTATCGATTTTTTTTTATCGGTTTGGTTCGATTTTTCGGATTTTTATGAACACCCCTAATCGTGAGGTCGAATTCTGACTCATACAGTCTTCATCATATAGCAAATCCGCATCCACAATCGAATCGAATTAATTTTGTGTAAGATTTCACTATATACAGCAGGTTTACGTTTTTTATTTTGATGCATTATAGATATCGCTATCTATTTAAAAATATTTGTTTTATGGGATTTAGGTTTTTGATTCGGAACATATAGATGTATGTGAAATTGAGTACATATTATATGGGGTGTGAAGTGATTAATTAGCTTTATCCGAAGTAAATGACACAATCGAAAGCGAGATCCAGGTTTCTATTTTTGTGGGTAATTTAAGGGACGAGATAAACGGTGGGCCTAAAAGAAAGATTATTCTAGTGTTCTCTACTTTAATTAATTACTATAAAAAAAGAAACTTTAATTACTTACTCAAAGCACTGCCCACTTTCGACATATTTCTCTCGAGCAACAAGTAACCGTCACTATTTGTGCAACAAAAATACTGAACCGTTGATCTTCAGCAGAACGTACAGTCCGATCAGTGTGGAGTGAAATATGTTTTTCGAGATTTATGGGCCCCAAATGCGCTACTTCAAGGAAGCGGACAACTATGCCGTATCACGACGTCGTTTCCATGATAAACATCATACGACATCGTACTGTAACAATTCAATTTTCCAATTTTTTAAGATTCCATCCAACGCCTATATAAACAACCCCAGCTCAATCCTCGGAAACACTCAAACAAACCAAAGTCATCAGAAATCTTCACTTGATAACATACTAAAAAACACACTTTATTCAAAACTTTCAAGAGCTAGCTCCTTTTTTTCTCATCTCAAATCACTCAAAGAATCCTCTTTTCTAAGTTACAAAAATGGCTCCTAATGTTGTTGGTCTAGCAACCAAGGCTACTGGTTTGGCCAAGGCAGCAAGTTTGCCAAGCCGTGCCTATGTGACGTTCTTGGCAGGTAACGGTGACTACGTGAAAGGCGTGGTTGGTTTGGCTAAGGGATTGAGAAAGACAAAATCTGCTTATCCACTTGTTGTGGCTATTTTGCCTGATGTCCCAGAGGAACATCGGCGCATACTCATAAACCAAGGTTGTATAGTCCGAGAGATCGAGCCAGTTTATCCTCCAGAGAACCAGACTCAGTTTGCTATGGCTTATTATGTCATCAACTATTCCAAACTCCGTATTTGGGAGGTATAACAATATTCTATCTCTTATGTTTTTTTTTTCTATTTTGTTTATGTTAAATTTGATGTGGTACTAAAATGTTTTTTTAAAAATGAATAAATGCAGTTTGTGGAGTATAGCAAGATGATATACTTGGATGGGGATATCCAGGTGTTTGATAACATAGACCACCTTTTTGATTTGCCAGATGGCTATTTCTATGGGGTGATGGATTGTTTCTGTGAGAAAACTTGGAGTCACACCCCACAGTACAAGGTTGGGTACTGCCAACAGTGCCCAGATAAGGTCAAGTGGACTGAAGAATTGGGCCCCAAGCCACCACTCTATTTTAATGCTGGCATGTTTGTCTTTGAGCCAAGTTTATCCACTTACGACGATCTCTTGACCACCCTCAAAGTTACCCCTCCTACTCCTTTTGCCGAGCAGGTAATTATACATTAATAACTTAACGGTCAAAAGGAATTGATCAGGATCTAGAAACAGTGAAAATTCATGTAAAAATATAATTCTTTATGTATGTTGACATAGTTGGATTTGTTTTGTAGGATTTGTTGAACATGTTCTTCAGAGATGTATACAAGCCAATTCCAAACAATTACAACTTGGTGTTAGCTATGTTGTGGCGTCACCCAGAGAATGTGAATCTTGACAAGGTGAAAGTTGTTCACTACTGTGCGGCGGGGTCAAAGCCGTGGAGGTACACTGGCGAGGAAGAGAACATGGACAGAGAAGACATTAAGATGCTGGTAAAGAAATGGTGGGATATATACAATGATGAGTCATTGGATTACAAGAATGCTAATGTTACTGCAGTGGATGCTGAGGCTGACAAATTTAAGGCAGCGCTTACTAAGGCGGGTGTTGTGCACTATATAACTGCCCCATCGGCCGCTTAGTATATTGCTTTGAAGTTGTCTTAGTCTTTTTTTTTAATTAACTTTGGGATATTGCATAGGATCGAAAGAATTAAAGTTATAGAGATATATATAAGGGTTTTAGGTTTACAGAGTGCTTTTCTTTGCCTGCAAGAGACAAAGGTTGTCTGCAGAATAGGAGAACTGAGAATTTTGTGAAGTTCTTCTACCACTTGCGGGTTTTGAGTGTCTTTTTTTCCTTCTTTTGTTTAGTGGATGTTGGAAAAGTACATAAATGAAATACGTATTTACATTAATACTACTGATTTTGGTACCCGTTTCAGTAATGGCCTCGAAACATTGTTGTTTTGATATGATATCAGTTCATTTGACTTGATGAAAGAGAAGTAAAAGAAATGATATTGGCTTTGTACAGAAATTTTGTTCTCTCGTACGAAATATTTTTCCTTGCAGGTTTATGGATTCATTTGCATTTTAACTTGTATGTGGTAATTTTTATGCATTTATCCAAAATATTTTCTTAAGGTGGTGGTGTTGTTTATTAGAGCACAAAGTTAACTACCTACTGATTTAGTGCTTTGACTATTTCTTTAAATAGTACTCCCTTCGGTCTACAATAAGTGACCTATTTGATTTTTTATTTTGCTCCAAAATAAGTGTCCATTTATATAATCAAGAAAGAATTCAACATGTTTTTACAAATTTCCCCTTTTGTACATATCCCTAAAAAGTTTTCTTACTTCTCACATTAAATATTTAATTAAGGGTAGTTTCGTCATACTAGGTATTTTTGTATAAAATTTAGTATTTTCTTAATGGACGTTTACTTATTGTGGACTGGAGGGACTAGCTAGAATTTTGTTAGTCCTTTATTTTCTCAAATAAATTTCCTAATTCAAGGAGTTGTTTAGTCCTTCTCATCCAAAGGAGTTAGTTTAGGAAATTAATTTTTTACTCTTGTATTTAAAGGTTGTGTTGATCGAATAAACAAATACTCCCTTCGGTCCAAAATAAGTGATTTTTTTGCCTTTTTCTTGTGGTCCAAAATAAGTGATTTTTTCAGATTTCAAGAATGAATTAATTATTTTTTTCCTACACTGTCCTTGGAATAAATGGTGTTGGAATATGTGTTAGGAGTGTTTATGTGATATAATAAAGGTTAATATGGTCAATTCCATTACTAATTAATGCTAAAAGGTAGATTTCTTAATCTGTGTGAAAACATCCAAAAAATCACTTATTTTGGACCGGAGGGAGTAAACATTTTGTGCTTTACTCTTGTTTATCAGAGCCTCAACAAACTCTATTAAGCAAGATACTATAGTTTTTCTCTCCCACCCACCCTTCACAAATGGCCCAGACTACTAGAGTTGTTAATGCTGATAAGAATGTTGGTGCAATGGTCATCCAATTTAATCCCGCATCACAATTGCTAATAAAATTATATAGCATCTACAATTTTACAACTTGGAAGGTGCAATTTTCCATGCTTATGCATGTTCATGATCTTTATGATCATCTAGATGGATCTACCTTTTTTCTTTTGATTATTTTCATTCTTTTCTAAACTCTTTATGTAAGAAGGGAGTTTCTCACTAGGTGAATTGGAGTGATGACCTCATCCCAAGGACTAAAATTCTTTAACCTTTACTCTAAATGTAATGCACCTTAATTCAATAACTTTCATTGTAAACAACGGTAGAACTCAACGTCAAATTCATATTTGTGTATACATACACAATAATTTAACCAAACTTAGAGTACAGGACAATAGAACTCAAACTTAAGTAGGAGACAAGAATTATTTGTTAGAATATTCCTGAAAATCGAACTGAAAAGTTGAAACGATGTTTCTGTCATCAATTTGGGGAATGTTTCTACGCCTAAACTTATTAAAGTGGATGTGATTTTTTTTTTTTTTTTTTTTGAAATTTTTTAGGAACCATTCTTCAATCGCTCATAAATAAACTTAGTAATGACATTTCCATGGTCTTATTTCAATTTCTCGGCAAAAGACCGATGATGTCCATCTCATTGAAGAAGTATTAGGCATGTGCCTAATAAAAGTTTCTTTGGTTTGGTAGACAACCTTGTTGACTTGGTTTGGTTAGGTAGCCAATCTTGTTGAATTTCTTTGGTTTGGTAGCCAACTTTGTTGAATTGTGAAAAGTGTGTGTAAATTGTCAAATATTGTAGGCTTTAGAGAGTGAAGCTTTGGCTATAAAAGAAGAGCTTCAACTCTCATTTCTTCACATCACCAAAGAGAGAAAGAAAGAGTGAGGTTTCACGGACAGGATATAAGAAAATAGTCCGTGAGAAAAATAGAGAGTAAGCGATATTGTAGTGAGGTGGGAATATCAAAAAAATGTTATTTCTTTTGAGTGTTGTAGTATACTTTAGAGGATTTTACTCGGACCTACAAAGTGTAAAATTCCTTACTATAGTAATATCAATCTCTCCTCTCGGGGCCGTGGGTTTTTCCCTTATTCAAAAGGGTTTTCCACGTAAAAATCTTGGTGTCATTGTTACTCTTTTATTCTTGTTAATTACCGTATCTCGATGCTACATTATTATTCCGCTTTTATTCCGTAAATATTATTTTTGTAGGGGTTTATTCCTAACAACTGGTATCAGAGCACAGGTTCTGCTCGTTCACTGAAATACTATTCATTGTCGGTAGTACTATACTCGGTGAAAAATAAAAATGACCGGAGTAAAGTACGAGGTAACAAAATTCAACGGAGATAATGGTTTCTCAACATGGCAAAGAAGGATGAGGCATCTGCTCATCCAATAAGGATTACACAAGCTACTAGATGCTGATACCATAAAGCCCGATACCATGAAAGCTGAGGATTGGGCTGACTTGGATGAAAGGGCTGCTAGTGCAATCAGGTTGCACTTATCAGATGGTGTGGTAAATAATATCATTGATGAAGACACTACACGTGGAATTTGGACAAGGTTGGAAAGCATATATATGTCCAAAATGCTGACAAATAAATTGTACTTGAAGAAGCAGTTATACGCACTACACATGGGTGAAGGTATGATTTTTTTTATCACATTTAAATGTGTTTAACGGACTAATCACACATCTTGCCAACCTCGGAGTGAAAATCGAGGAAGAAGATAAAGCCATCTTGCTATTGAACTCGTTGCCATCTTCGTACGATAATTTGGCAACAACCATCCTGCACGGTAAGACTACTATTGAGTTGAAAGATGTCACATCGACTCTTTACTCAATGAGAAGATGAGAAAGAAGCCTGAAAATCAAGGACAAGCTCTCATCACAGAAGGTAGAGGCAGGAGTTATCAAAGGAGCTCGAGCAACTATGGTAGATCCTGAGCTCGTGGGAAGTCAAAGAACCGATCCAAATCAAGAGCCAGAAATTGCTACAATTGTGACCAACCAGGTCACTTCAAAAGAGATTGCCCAAATTCAAGGAAGGGCAAAGGTGAAACCAGTGGCCAGAAGAATGACGACAACACAGCCGCCATGGTGCAAAACAATGATAATGTTGTCCTCTTTATAAATGAGGAAGAGGAATGCATGCACCTGTCAGGTTCAGAGTCGGAATGGGTGGTTGATACAGCTGCATCTTACCATGCCACACCGGTAAGAAATCTTTTTTGCAGATATGTAGAAGGTGATTTCGGCACAGTGAGAATGGGTAACACAAGTTACTCAAAGATTGCGGGTATTGGTAACATTTGTATCAAGACAAATGTCGGATGCACATTGGTTCTAAAGGATGTGCGGCATGTACCTGATTTGCGGATGAACTTGATCTCGGGAATTGCTTTAGACCGAGATGGATACGGGAATTATTTTACAAATCAAAAGTGGAGACTCACTAAGGGATAATTGGTGATTGCAAAGGGAGTTGCTCATGGCACGCTGTACAGCACAAATGCAGAAATATGTTAAGGTGAATTGAACGCGGCACAAGATGAGATTTCTGCAGATTTGTGGCACAAAAGAAAGGGTCATATGCGCGAGAAGGGATTGCAGATTCATGCCAAGAAATCACTCATTTCTTATGCCAAAGGTACATCGGTAAAACCTTGTGACTACTGCTTATTTGGTAAGCAACATAGAGTCTTATTTCAGATATCGTCTGAAAGAAAATTGAATATACTTGATTTAGTATATTCTGATGTTTGTGGCCCAGTAGAAATTGAATCAATTGACGGTAACAAATATTTTATTACTTTTATTGATGATGCTTCACGAAAATTATGGGTTTATATTTTGAAAATTAAAGATCAGGTGTTTCATGTTTTCCAGAAGTTTCATGCTCTAGTGGAAAGGGAGACGAGTGTGAGCACGTGATTTTTGCCCTATATGAATTATTCCCAAAAAATTTAAACAAGAGGATTTTTCTTTATTTTTATAATTTTATGAATTTTTTGTGTTATTTTCTGATAATTATTGGCATTTTATTTTTGTATTTTAATTCACATGAAAAATATAAAAATATAATTGACATTTGCATTTTAGGTTTTGATTTTATATTTTTAGGATTAATTTGTAGTTAAATTGTTTTTGGAACAAAAATATGAAGAAAATAACAAAAACAGTCTACTTTTGCATCTTTAATTGTTAATTGTTGAATTTGTCACGAAATAAATTTTAAACAATCTTAGGAATTAATTAGCTTAACTTTGAAAATATATTAGGTCTTTACTTTAATTTTTTGCATTTTAATAAAATCAGAAAAATACAAAAAATACCAAAATGAAAACCAAACATAAATAAAAAAGAAGGAGAAAGCAATTAAAATAGGTGGTCTTAATAATAAACCAATTTGGGCCATTTAATTGAACTACCCAGCCCGAAAATCATCCCTAGCCCAAACCACACCTTAAACTCGGCCTGCCCTTCTACTCACTAAAACGACGCCGTTTGGCATCGCACAATCATGGCCATCAATTGTTTTAATCCAATGGCCACGATTAATTTGTACATTTACATAAAAATGTCCGAAAATTTTGTCTAAACCTAGAGACCACTACTCCTTCCTCGTACACCCCCCCATAACACCACCGCCTCCGCCGTCCCTCCGCCCCGAAAATCGCCCATGGCGTCGGAGAACCTCCAAACGCCACCAAATTAACACCCCTTGTTCCCCTCGTCCCCCTCTTTCCAAATCTGTAAATGGTTTCCCTCGAACAAGCCTAGACCCGTCGAATCTTCGTTTGAAGTTTTTCCGTTCATGATCCAACCTCCTCCAAATCACCCCAAATTTACACCGGTGAATCTCCTCCGTTCCCTCTTGCCAATGACCTAAGAATCGCCCTTCGAACTTGGCCGGAACTGTTCGAATTTCAATTTGAGTTTTTTTGGCCAAAACCCTAAGTGCTCCGAATTACTCCAAATTGGTACCACACGATCCCCTCCTCTTCCTCATGATGCTTCTATCATTGTTAGTGCTCAAATATCACCGGAGAACCCTAATTTGGAATCTCGAAATGAGAGGCTAAATTAGTGAGTTTTTCGAGTTTTTCCTTTTTTTTTTGTTTAAGTTCTTTCTGTTGCTTGGCTCTCATAATTATTAACTGTTAGTCTAATGTCCGTTTAGTTTATTTTTGGTTCCATTCTGAGTTTAATTTTGTGTTTGATTTTCCTTTTTACTGCTTGTGTAGTTTAGTTTGATTTGATTCTTGATTCTAGTTTAGTAAATTTTTTCTTTTAGCTTAATGATAATTATGTTAGTTTAATTATGATGATGATCTTTCTGTCGATTTGGTAGAATTTGTTTTTATTCGCTTCAGTATTACTCTTATAGGAATAATTGATCTCCTGATATTCTTGTTTTACTTCAATCTTGGTTCAATTAGTTAAGTCTTAGTTTGTTAGTCTTAGCTTGAATTAAGATTAGTCTTTAGTATGTTGATAATTCAGAGATTAGGGATTTGTTATGTTATAGCTGCGATTTAGTTTAAACTCAAGGGTAAAATAGGTCGTTCAAGGGTAGGGAATTTAGAATGAACTTCCTAGGAGCTTCTAGATGGGGGTTTTTAGGTTAATTGCAAAAGATAAGTGTAGTTACTTGGATAACAAGTTAAAAAAATAAGAGACTAAAGCTGAAAATGAATAAGGACTAAAAAAGAAAACTGAAAATCTGATAAGCTTCATTTTGTGCCTATAAAAGGCATGCACCTTTCCTTGATTAAGAAGTTTTGGAGAGCCATGAAATTCCCCCCAAAATCCCTTCTCTGATTTTCAAATCTGAACTTGAAATTCAAACATTCAAGTTTGGACTATTGCAGTCCAATAACGAATTAATTTGGACTGTCCCTTTTGTTATTAGAGACATTAACATAGAAAATTATAGATTGCTTCAGGCTTGCCTTTTAATAATAAAACGAGATGAGCCTCGCTAAATAAAACAAACAAATTGCGCCCTCGATAAATATTATACTAAAAATACCTGAACTTCGGGATGGGGTCGTTTAGCGAATTTCACGGCCTTCCCCAAAGATAATAACGCATTAGTCACTTTAGGTGCGTTTTTAATAATTTTACCTTCTTAAATACGGGTGTAAATTTATGTGGCCCAAATCTCAATCTCAACAAAGTCGAAATGTGTCAAAAATTGCAGGTGCATTTATATGACGCGATTCGAGACATGTTTTCACGACGTTGCAATTCTCTTAAAAAATAGTAATAAAAGCGATTTAAAGTTAAGAGGCACATAGGTCAAAACATGTACTAAAATCAAATAAATAAGCCAAATATGACAGTTGAGCGACCGTGCTAGTACCACGGAACCCGGGAATGCCTAACACCTTCTCTCGGGTTAACATAATTCCTTACTCAGATTTCTGGTTTGCAGACTATTAACAGAGTCATATTTTCCTCAGTTCAGGATTCAACCGGTGACTTGGGACACCATTAATCTCCCAAGTGGCGACTCTGAAATCTTAATAATAAATCCCGTTCCGATTGTCCTTTGAGTGGAAAAACTCCTCTGCGCCCTTGCGGGTGTAGCGAAAAAGGAGGTGTGACAGCTCTGGCGACTCTGCTGGGGATGACAAACCCAGAGCTTCGGTTCAGGATTTAAGAATTCGAGCTTAGAATAATTGTTATGTTTGGCTTTATCTGATTTTCCTACATGTTTTCCTGCCAAATGTGCTAAATTCTTTACCGCTTTGATATTATTTGAACTGTATATATAAACTGTGCCGAAACCCTTATCTTCTCACCTCCGAAGATGTGCTTACTGGTTGAGACTCCCTATTCTGTTATTGTCATACCCCTGAAATAAGACAGAGGTCGGACAAGTTACTAAGCCGGACGATCCCGTGGGTCCCCGGTACGTAGCCCTCTCCTCGACTCGAGTTGTCCGCTCGGGTACATAGTCTAGAACACATACCCAGGTTTTGAAGCTAGAATAACTTGACTCCATACCGGATCCCTAGTAGGAGCGCTTATCTGCATCATGTGTATATGACTTAGGGGACTCAGCACAGAGGTTGGGTCCGTCTAGGACAGGTAACTGAATATGAAAAGACCACCCTGATGCATCTTAAATGTTGCGTGTACATTTATTTGTCTCGGACTTGCATGCTGACCGACTTTGGAGTATTTGGGAAAATTGAAAAGGGAGAGAAATAAGTAGTATAGAGAGTTAACATCTAAAAACCAATGTCCGAATAGCGCCGAAACTCTGCCGGATTTTTGAGAAAAATAAAAGGAAAAGAAAAGTGTTTTTATTTTGTCTTTACCAATAAAAAGGAAAACAAAAAGAGTTTTATTCTCGAGTAATTTGTTGAAAATGAAAATACAAGGAAAAAAAACAAAGAACAGGGTTTTGGTTTTCAAAAATAGTTAGTTTATTTGCCCGAACTACGCTGGTTTGATTCTCACTGGATATGAAATACGTAGGCAACCCTCATCGGGTCCAACCACCCCTTTTGCAAAAATAGCCAAAAATACCAAAATTTTAATTTTGTTCAATAAGTTGAGTGACGCCATTCTTGTTCAAAATAAGACGAATGTCCCCAAAAGGGCGCCGGAAGACTGTTTTTGCAAGAACAGTCACCCCGAGTCATTTTAAAATGGTTTGCGGGCACAACCTTAAATCTCCCTTCCCGAAGTGCTGAAAGGCCATATTTGCAAAACGGAGTCTTTGTTTTGTTAAAATAAATATTTTTGAAAAATAGCCACTTTTCTTTTAAAGTCAAAATAAGTCATTACATGGCCAGTTTTCTTTAAATAGTCACGGTTGACATCGAAACTTTCTCAGTCTTGCACAGGCCCATGGCGATGCCGACTGATGCCCCGTGGACCCCAGGATTTAAAGCTTTGATGTATTCCTAGTCATCAAGTCTGTATTTTGTTTTTAAGTCTGTTTTGTAATCATTCCCTCTTAGAGAAACAAATAGTCTAACATTGCTTGTAATCGGCGTTTATTAATGAAGATCTGAAAAATTCCAAAAATTATCTCTTTATTTTTGCATTTAATTTGCAAGAACTACGCTTGGTCTGATTCATACGAGGTCATGATACGTAGGCAATCTACATAGGATTCGACCATAACCAACGGGAAAAAAATAAAAAAAGAAAAAAGAAAGAAAAGAGAGGAAAAACAATGAAAAGGCAAAAAGAAAAGAAAAGAGCGGAAAAACAAGAAAGGAGAGAATAGGAACAAGAGAAGACAAAGGCAAGAGTGAAAAAAAAAGGTAAAACAAAGAAAGAGAGAGTTTGCAATTGGAAATAAGGAAAATGCCAGGATGACGCATGCGACCGATCAAAATCATAATAGGAACTGTTAACTGCTTAGGTGCATTCACTCCCCAAATGTGCGGGTACCAACACGTTAAATGCCTTAACGATAATGTGCTGGTTTCATTTTGTCATGTCGTTCCAGAGAGGTGGTTAGTTTGTGTTCTTAAAGTGGTAACTCTTCTTTACAACACAAGGACAAAAGGCAATGGCAAACAACAATAGAACTGAGTTGGTTGATACCGGCACCCGACAGCAGTTGGTTGAATGGGATAATGGGTTGGCTGACGAGGTGTGGATGTTAAGACAACACATGTCAAACATGTATCAAGTCTGGATGACTGGGAAGGCGCCACCCCCGCCCCCGCCGATTTCTCCAGATGCTGCCCTTACCCAAACTCCCAACACAGTGCCAGATGATCCCCCATATTCTCCAGATACACCCGTATATCACAATTTTCCCAACCACCCCAGTAGCTCCATCACTCATCCTCCAGTTACCTCTCTCCAAACTGACTCTCATGTCATATACACTACCCTAAACAATGAATACCCACTCAAAGCTCACAATGCCTAATATCACCCACAGGGGTTGCCCACAAGGTCCTCGATTCCTATAAGAAGAGTTCGTGGGATGAGCTTCATGCTAGAAATGAAAAGATTACAGGAAGAGAAGGGCGAGATGGGGTACCCAGGAAGTTGAAAAGCGCAGAACACTCCTTAAGGGACAAGCGAAGAACAGGAGGCCAGGGTAGCATGAATTGCAAAGAACTGATTGTGTCCCGTGACATCCGCCTGCCCGCAGGGTTCTAGGTACTAAAATTTAACTTGTATGATGGGTGTGGAGATCCTGTAGCCCACCTGTGGGTTTATTGTAGTGAAATGAAAAGTGTTGGAGAGAAAGATGACTTGTTGATGGCATACTTCAGTAAGAGCTTGACTGGGGCAGCTTTGGAATGGCATAATCGTCAAGATGTCGGGAAGTGGCATACATTGGGTGACATGGCTCAAGATTTTGTGCGGTACTTTCAGAACAGTATAGACATTGTCCCAGACCGCTCCTCCCTATCTTAGATGGAAAAGAAACCCAAGGAAAGCTTTAGGGAATTTTGGCTCAGATGGAACGAACAAGTAGTTCGGGATAGCCCTCCCATTGACATAAAAGGTGTTGCTGAGTCCCACTGACTACAGGGTCCGGTAGTCGTTCTTGGTAAATGCTTTCGGCCTCAATACCGACCCCATGAGAACCCCCAAACTCCACATAATCTACCTCAACATTATCCTCCAAACAATATCCGGCCATCTGTCCCACCACTGAGTCACTCCAAAAGGCGAGCACGAGCTCCGCAAGGTCCCCACCAGCCTCCACAAAATTTCCAAGTACCCTATAACCCACACTCAAGCCAAGGGTGTAGAAGGGAAACAAGGCTGAAAAATAATTTTACACCAATAGGAGAAACCTGTGCAAGTTTGTTTGAGAGATTAAAGCATTATAACCTGATTGCACCTATTCCTCCGAATTATGTGGATGAGCGTGCAAGAAGATTTGACCCTTCTAAAAGGTATGAATACCATTCCAATGCCCAGGGGCACGATGTCGAAAGTTGTCGGGATTTGAAAAGTGAGATAGAAAGAATGATTCAGGAAGGGATAATTGCGGTCCAGGACAGTGCCACCCAGAACATTGCACAAAGTCCTTTACCTACACATGATGGTGCACATTTTGTGGGGAAGATCCATGGTGACAGGGAGTATGAGAATCCTCTCGGGAACTCGTTGAATGAAGTCAATGATATTGAAATTGGTGAAGACCCCAGCAGTTTTGATGGGCAATCCAGTGGCAAAGATGTCGAGTTTGGTGATTGGAAAGACGCTCCATCTCCTGGTTTGCTAGAGTGAAGTTTTGGTGGTTTATTTTGTTGTCATTTCTGTTGTCCGGGTTATTTTCAGGGTTATAATCCGGATATTGTTTTGTGACTCAAACCCTTCTATCCTCTCACTTTACCTTGTTTGTCTAGTCGTAGTAGCTTGTGTAGTGCTGTCTAGGTTTGTTCAAGGGTTATAACTCTAGTCTAGTTTGCTTGTTTTGTTGTTTAAACCCTTTCATCGTTAGTCTAATGCAATTCTTTGTTTCCCGCCATTTCTAGTCATTTTATCTAGTTCCCTTCGCTTTTTACAATTCTTTTCATACTGGTTCTAGTGACATGACATGCACGCCTAATTCTCAGCCTGGTTTTAAAAGTCAGTTTAGTAATGAAGCAATGAAATAATGTTGAAGATGTAAGGGCATTCGAGTGAAATAAGTAAGGGCATTTTGAGATCACTTCGAGCCCAAATTGTGTGAAACTGGGTGCAAATGGAACATAAAGAAATACCATTGAAATACATCATGCCGCATCGGTTTAATTGACAAATGAGAAGGCAAATGTGTGGATATGGTTATTAATTCTGGTGCAAATCAAAAGATGTTATGTATGTTTTCCTCAGCTTGTTTAATTGTGTAGTTTGTACTTGGCATGTTTTGGAGATTGGGATGACGAAGGCATTTTGTTCTGCTATCCAAATACTTTATCCTTTGCTACCCCTTTGAGCCTCAGTTATTTTCTTTCATACCCCTCTTTCAGAATCAATAATAAAACTCGTAAGCCCGAGCGGGAAAAATCAGCAGAGAAACAAGAGAAAAATAGTGAAAAAGAAAAGAAAAAAGAGAAATGAAAAGAAAAGAAAATAGAAAAGAAAAGATAAAGGAAAGAAAAGAAAAGAAGAGAAAAAAAAAGAAAAGAAAAAAGAAAAGAAAAGAAGAGAAAAGAAAAGAAAAGAAAAAAGAAGGGAAAAGAAAGAGAAAAGAAAAGAAAAGAGAAGGAAAAGAAAAGAAATGAAAAGAAAGAAAAGGAAAAGTGGAAAAAAGAAAGATCGCAACAACGAAGTAATTTTATGGCCTGAACTACATTTGACTTGATCCCGAAAGGTTACGTAGGCAACCTCTCTGAGGTTCAGTCACGCCGAAATAAAAGTCCCAAAAGTCCCCAAAAAGGAAACTGGGGCAGAAGTTGTAGTTGTTGGGAGAAGTCTGATTCCGAAAGTTGTAATTTTGAACCCATGATGAAATTGTTTTGAGCCTTTAATACCCTTTCTTTCTATCCCCCATCCAAAAGCCTGCATTACGGTCCAAAGAAAGACCTTCCGATCAATCTTCAAGAAATGCCGAGTCGAGCGAGTAGAGATGAATCATATTAGGGGAAACGTTCCGGTACAATAAGGAAAATGATAAAATGAGAGAGTCTTATTGGTGAAAACCCTCACGGGTACCCCAAGGCAATGAAAGATGAGAGAAATCAAAAATGAGAGAGTCTTATTGGTGAAAACCTTCACGGGCACCATAAGGCGACGGCGAGACGAGAGAAAAACAAAAATGAGAGAGGCTTGATAGTGAAAACCCTTCGGGCACTACAAGTCGAATAAGGATTGGGAATCAGATCGGGCAAGCGGAGCATTGAAGCCCAGTTTCACGGCGAAGAGGTACAATAAGAGCCTAACACCAGACTTGCTAAATAGAGTAGGCTGCAGGTGCATGTCAAGGTCGTTAGAGTCGGTATCCACATACAATGGGTTGCTACTCTGTAGGTTTCTTGTTAGGAATCGTCTCTTTCCATTATCCTTTACTCTATTCCTCCTATCTTGTTTTACTCCCTCTTCCTGAGTTTGTTTGGTCATAACAAGTGAGAAATGACTTCAAAATCTTCCACCAGCTTTCCAATTGAACAAACGGGATCTGGCCATCATATCAAACTGTTGTAAGTCAAGAAAGAACAGCAGGCACATTGAGTTGGCACCAATCAACATGCTTTGGGATCCTTGTAAAATGCAACGGCCTGGCATATGTCAATTCATGAACAACGCAACAAATGAAGGGTTTGGGGTGAACAGATCGAAGGTATTCTCGGTGAAACATAAAAGATTTGGTACACATAATGTCATGAACGATGAAACAGTATAAAGTGTTTTTGGTGAATTGATCAGATGTATTCTCCGCGTCAAGGGTAGCAAAGAAAGTGGTTGTCCAATAAACAAGCAAGATCTTCGAAAGGAATCAGTTAATCATGATGAGTGAAGGAGCAATAAAAAGTTGGGGAGATGCCAATTCATGCAATACAACAAATAAAGGATATCGGGTCCGAACGGAGGAGGCATTTTATGTGATAAGGATGACGGAGAAAGGAGTCTAGTCCGGAAACAAGCAAAGTCTTCAAGTGGACATCAATCTTCTTGGGAAGCAAAGAGGCAGCCGCCGTCAAAGTTCAGGACCACAAACCAACCACCACATTTTAAACTCACAAGTTTCCTTTGTTTGAAACAGGAATAAAGCAGTGCAAGAAAGTCGGTTCAACAATAGAAAGGAAAGGAAAGGAAGAAAAGGAAGAAGGGGAAAGCCGACAAAAGGGAAGTGCAATTCAAATTTTAGCTTTTAATTTTTAATATTTGATAACATGTTGTACCAAGTTACCAAATTGGGGCAGAAAATTTTCTTTGTTTGTTTATTTTATTGCAGTCAGGCGCCCACCTGGAGAACAAGGGAAAACTTTTCAAGTTCAGCAATCAGGAGCCCACCTGTCACGACCCTAGTTCACCAATTGTGAACATGTCACGATGACACCTAGTCTTCGCGACCAGGTAAGCCTAACACATTGCGGAAGTAATAACAATTGCAAAATTTATAATCAAAACT
>MU730577.1:7702-19720 GCA_026770625.1 Nicotiana glauca
AAAATCACGTGCTCACAATATTAATCAGAACGGTTTTTATATGCAAACATGCATGTCACGGTTACGAACTGTTTCCATTTTATTTTCGCTTAAAAAAAAAATTATAGGATGTAAAAACTTAATACTAACTAAAATAAAATTTTAACTCCTTTTTTAACTTCCTATAAATATGGAACATTGTCTTAACGATCCACGTGTCATTACTGGGTTTTGACACTTGGCTTAATGATAGGCTTTTGTCTTTAGCTTTTAATTAGATTATAGATTATAGATTATAGATAGACATGGCGGATTTGAAATGAATAGTCCAATATGGTTAATTTTCTCATTTTAAGTAATTTTCGGAGAACAAAACACGTCAAGACACAAAACTAGTGGTACAATTAATTTAGCCAACAAGATCCCACGCCAGAAACACGTAAATCGAGTAGGCAAATGACACGTAAGATAAATAATTGACATAGAAATAAATACACGAATTTTAACGCGCCACCTCACCTCTTATAAAAACAAGTCAGCACCTTTACCTACCGTATGTACAAAATAATATATACGTATACGTGAGTAAGCTGGTTTAGATACGTACACGTGTTTGGTGACGTGGATATTGCTTTGACTCTCCCTCCTTTCTTCTTCTTCTTGTTCTTCACTCAATTTCTCTCTCTACAATTTTCTCATTTTCTCTCTCTTTATCATATTCTCAGGTATGTTCATGTTCATATTTGGATTTATGATAATTTTCCTTTTTGTTGTTTTGGGAAAAGTTTTGGCTTTTGAGGGTGAATTATGTTGAATTTGCTGTACTATTACTTTCTGCTATTTTCTGAGTTATGATTGTGAAAATAAGAGTTTAAGTTATTTACGCCGTCAGTATAAGAAACTTTCAATTATCTTTAGCTGTTTTAGCATATAATCTGTCTTATTTTCAATATGAAAATGCTTAGAAATTAAGAAAGTTTGTTAGTCCAAGGAATGTAATTTAGAGTTCATGTAACAATGTTTTATTTTTCTATTATTTGATATTTTCTAGTTGTAAATTTGGTGGGTTGACGAGGACTAGTTTGTCATTACATACTAGGTTGTTCTATAAATTCTCAAGTTCTGTAAAGTTTATCCCTTTACTTTGTTTTGGATGAAGATTGTGAATGGACAATTATGCCCCTGCTTCTCTTTCCTCTTCTTTTTTTACCTGATTGAGATATATCCAATAAAAAAAGAGCAAAATGTAAGAAAATGAGTCAATTTGTACAGGACAGAAGCTAATATTTGAAAATCCTTTTAATGTGTTATAACAAGAAAAGAAACTTGGACCATTTATATGAATTCTGTGACGAAGCCAGGAAATTCAATTTGGGTGTTGAAATTTTGAACATCCTTTGCCAGCTTGTTCAAAGTCTAGTTTTTAATTAGTAACAAGTAATAATTTTTCGGCAACGAATGGTGTTCAGTTGACCACCTTTAGCGATACATAGCTTCGCCCGTGTATATGATACTTTAGATTAGACCATACTTGTATTAAGAAAGAGGCAAGCTTTTCTATGCCTTCTTTAATTTGGTCTTGTGAAATTTTGTTGCTCATTGTTTAACAGGGCTGTATTTTATGCAGTTGGCATAATAATCTTGGTCAGAAGCTACAAAAGGAGAGAATCATTTCAGCAGTGAACTAGTGGAGCATCTAGTTGCTTTCTAATACATGGGAAATAGTGAGGAAGGAAAATCTTGTAAGCCTGAGAAATCATCTTCGACCGCACCAGTAAGCGCGAATACAGTAATTGTTATTGTTCAATCTGTGTTGTGTGTTTGACATTGTTCTTCTCTGCTTCAGAGTATTTGTGGTTGTTGTTAATTTCTTCTTTGAAGTTAGTCATTGAGCACTTGGAAAATTTGTTCTTGTATTGACAGGACCAGAGCAGTATTCACGTGTATCCTGATTGGGCGGCTATGCAGGTTAATCATTTTTCGCCTTACTGTTAGATATTCTTAGAAGTGGTGTCTTGGAGCAACGGTAAAGTTGTAGGTCACGGGTTCGAGCCATAGAAGCAGCCACAAATGCTTGCATTAGGGTAGGCTGTCTATATCAAACCCCTTGGGGTGTGGCCCTTCCCCCGGCCCTGCGTGAATGTGGGTTGCTTTGTGCACTGGGCTGCCCTTTTTTATATTAGATATTCTTAGTGTAGCTCTAGTGGTTGTTGATATTTACATAGGCCAGTTAAATCTTCAGGCGTATTATGGTCCTCGAGTAGCTGTACCTCCATATGTTAATTCTCCTGTTGCACCTGGTCATGCTCCTCATCCTTATATGTGGGGACCCCTACAGGTATTTTCCAGGCCAAATGTTTCTTTTAAATTTTTGCGATTTGTTTGATCGAAGTGTTAGCTAATAGATTATTGGACTTTGATCGCGTCTGTGCTAACTGGTGTTCTCTTTTTCTTTTTTAGCCTATGATGCCACCTTATGGTGCACCATATGCAGGAATCTATGCGCATGGTGGTGTTTATGTACACCCTGGAGTTCCTATCGTGAGTCTTCATTCCAGCATTTCTGTTTTTTTTTTTTATATCAAAACTGCTTTTAGATTCCTACTTTAGGGCATTGGTAGACAACTTATAACATATTGAGCTAGACCCACTAATTTCTTAAAGGACTGAGAAGAAGTATCTGGGAACTAGAATGAAGGTATAACTATTTTGAACAATAGATCGAGAGTGAAAAACAAGCAGCTAACTGATTTAGAATTAAGCCCTACAACTGGCCAACAACAAATTCCAGTATCTACACTATTAGAAGTCTACTGCTCATCCGTTGGTAAGAACTCGGTCTATCTTCTGTGTTCTTTAATATGAAGGAGCAAAAGAAACTCATCTCGATTATTAATATTAATGATTAGTTAACAGATTTGGCTCGAGTGAATAGTGATAATCGGTAGAGGGTATCATATGAAAACTTGAACCACCTTTACCAGTTCCTTTTTCTTTGTGCGATTGGGGCATTTTCACTTGGTAGGATTTACGTGTGATCTCAAGTTAAAATTTTATATAGGAACATAGGGAACTGATTTCTTATCAAAATAAAATAAAATAAAATATAGGGGTTTTATAAAAATTTCTGAATATACTTGGTTTTGTCATCTTCATATTAAATCTTTGACTGTATGTTTACGGAGAGTTACTATAACATGTAACTCTAGCGACAAAGAGTTGTGGCTAAAACGTGGAACATGCTCAATTTATGGAATATCTGTTTATCTGATTCCAGGTGTCTCGTCCTCTGGCTCATGGAATAACATCATCTCCTGCTGTCAGCCAAACCATGGTATATATTACTTTTAGTTCTTTCAGTATTTGTGAACTTATTTGTTACGGAAATGCATGCTGATAAAATATTCTTTCCTTTAGCTCGATGTATTGCCTAATGGTGGGATTGAAGCTAAATCACTCTACATTGTGTAGGATGCTGCTTATTTGAGTATGGACACTTCTGCTAACTCTTCGGAGAATACTGATCAACGCTTGATGAGTAGGTCAAAAGGATCTAATGGGATTGGAATGTCAATACGAAATAACGGCGATGGCACTGACCATGGACCTTCTCAGAGGTTTGTGCAATATTTAGTTATTTATGAAACCATGCTAGACTCATATAAATAGAATATTTGCAAATACCTGGTCCTTACATTCTGGAGAACACTTTGTAATCCTGTTTAAATTATTGACTAATTATTAGATTTCATGTCGTGACAGTGAGCAAACTGAAGGTTCAAGTGACGGAAGTAACATACACACATCAGAGGTATGATTTTCTGAGATCTATAAATCCATTTGTCTCATTTAATTTATGTTTTTTAAAATTTGTATTGGAAACTGATATTTTCTCTTCATGCTCTAGGTGGATGAGAACAGTAAGAGAAGAAGCCGCGAGACGATTCCTACTAACTGTAAGAGTTTGGTCTCTTTCTAACTTTGTATCCAAATCTCAATCAAGTTCAATAGATATAGGGTTTTTTATTTGTGGAGTGTGCAGTTGCATCAGAGTGAATTTTCTCGTATTCGCTTCCATATTTGTTAAATGAGAAAACCCCAGTTCGAAAGTAGTTTGCCTGATTTCATCTTTTGATCTCTGTTGTTCAAACTTCTAACAGCTGGCGAGGGAAAGAGTCAGACACGAAGCAGTCCACAACCTAGGGAAGTAAATGGTGCTACCAAGAAGGAAACTTCTATAGCTATTAATCCTGGTAACATAGCAGAGAAAGTAGTGGGAACAGTATTTTCTCCAACCATGACTCCTACTCTAGAACTGAGAAATCCTGTCGGTACACTAGTGAAAGCTAGTCAAACTAATGTTTCACGAATCAGTCCTGCAGTTCCGGGCGAAGCCTGGTTACAGGTACATACATGAACCAGGTGAACTTTGTATGCTTATTTTGACATCAACTTTGGTGTCTGCATTGTTGCTACTGTTTATTTTTATCTTTCTCGAGCTGAGGGTCTATCGTAAATAGTCTCTCTACCTTCCCAGGATAGGGGTAAGGTCTGCGTATGCATTACCCTCCCCAGACCCCACTTGTGGGACTTCACTTGGTTGTTGTTGTTGAATTTGGTGAGAACCGTGTTTACGTTCTTATTGTTAAATGAAACTATAATTTCAGAATGAACGTGAGATTAAGCGGGAGAAGAGGAAGCAGTCTAATAGGGAATCAGCAAGGAGATCAAGGTTGAGAAAACAGGTAATAGGGAAATATGCACATTATAGAATATTTATCTTTTGATTGAATTTTAATATATCGCTTACATTTTAGTGCTTTTATATACTGTGTTTGATACACATTCTTTATTTGCCTCCCTCTCTCCAGGCAGAAGCTGAAGAATTGGCAATACGAGTTCAATCTTTAACCTCCGAAAATTTAGGACTCAAATCAGAGAGAAATAAATTCACTGAAAACTCTGAGAAACTAAAGCTTGAAAACGCCGCGTTAATGGTATGACTTTGTTTCTTTGTCAAGTATTCTTCTTAAATTGTTAGTGGTGATGTGTATATTCGTTGTTCGGGCTTGTTAAATGTGGTCTGAATTGCGCAGGAGAGACTGAAAAATAAACGACGAGGACAAGCACAAGAGTTAACTTTAGGTAAGATTGATGATAAGAGACTGCAACCAGTTAGCACAGCAGACCTATTAGCAAGAGTCAACAACTCTGGTCCGTTGGATAGAACCAACGACGATAGTGAAATTCGTGAGAATAATACCTCAGGAGCAAAGCTTCGTCAACTTCTTGATGCTAGCCGCAGAACTGATGCTGTGGCTGCTAGATGATCAATAATCACAACCGTGCCCGCCCTTTGGTGCAAGTTTCACTCTTACTGTTGACGCGCAGAAGCACAGTACAAAAATGCAGAATCGGATTCTGAAAGTTCAGAAATTCTTATTTTACCTAATTCTAACTTAGCAATGGACGAAGCTGAGGAGATTTTTTTGTCCCCTTCACTTCAGAATGCCATATTGCATGGTCTTATGTAAATTGCTAATGCTAGTCATACTAGAAAACTTGACTGAGCAGTGAAAAGATTATTGTTTGGATGTATAAAAGTATTGCCTATGTAGCAGTGAACAAGTGGTCTTTGTGATGTATGTAGTGATATGACCAATGCCTTAGTTGGACTGAGTATTTCGAGTGTACAACCAAACTCCTTTATAACAGTCGTTTTTGTTCCGACATTTTTTTGGACCTTCTATAACAGTAGCGTTTGTTCCGAAATTTTTTTGGATGATATAGTGTTATAGATTACATATATGACAACATAATATAAAATATCGGTTTCAAAATTTTTTTGGATGTTATAGTGAATGATTGTTATATGGAGATGTTATTTGGTCGTTTTTGTTAGGCATTGAACCCCACCCCACAGAGCGGTGCTGAGTGGTGTCCTCCCCTCCCTAATACCTATATTGTCAAAAATTGCTTGTTACAGTTAAAAACTTTTGGTAGTGTTAATTTTTGAATAATTATTAAAGACAAGAGGGGTTGTTCTGATGGTAAGCAACCTCTCGACTTTAGGGTAGGGGAAGGCCTGCGTATACACTACCCTCCCTAGACCCCACTAAGTGAGATTATATACGGGGTTGTTGTTGTACATCCAATTCCCAATAACAACATAACATTGACCATTGACTTATCATGCTTTAACTTGACTTTTTTTTCTCCTTCCGGAGGATCAATAGTATTCTTACTTATCCTCACTCGAATCCTCGACCAATACGATGGAGGTGCGCAACCATTACAGCAAGCCTCACGTGTCTGCTTTAGGTTGGCTTTAATTTTAAAATTTAGCTAATGCTTCTATTTATTTTAAGTTTCTTAATTTTTCATTAATCTACTCGAAACCTTGCGCGTAAATCTCGGCAGTTTAATCTTTATCCCCACACCATTATCTGGTTCTTGTCTTTCTCATTACCAGAAACCTTTCTCCTCCACTTTTGCTACTCTTTTTCCTCCATTTCCTCTTTTACCTCAGCAAAAGAAAAAGGAGAATTTTTTTTAAAAAAAATCTCTTCTCCAAAACCCAAGTTTATTCTTTAATTTGGTTTCCTCAATTATTACCACCTGAGATTCATATTTGATCTCTCAAATATATGTAAAGGTTCAACATTTACACAAGATATTATATCCAAATAAAATGCAACATTGAAATCAACTCCCAGGTTTTATCTCTGATTCATTTTTAGTTTCTTTTGGTTTGATACACAATGTTATTTGCATTCTTTGAAAATTTGTTTTCTTTTCAACAATTCCGACTTCATCCATACAATATTCAAAACAGAATAAATAACAAAAAAGGCTTCTTCATTCTACAATAATTTATCTTATCATGCATATTCAGTCTATAGGTCATGGATTCGAACCGTGGAATCAGCCACTGAAACTTGCATCAGCGTACGCTACCTATGTCACACTCACGGGATGCAGCCCTTCCCCCTTCCCCAAACCTGCATAAATGTGGAATGCTTTATGCACCGGGCTGCGCATATTTGAAGCTAAAAATTTCCATCTATATTGAAGAATTTGACCTTCTCATCAAACAACTTAAGTTTCTAAAAATACAAATTTTTATTTATTTGATTATATTCTCAACACGTCTGCAACTTGATCTTTTTCATAAGTCAAATGCGTGAAAAATAATCTTCTTTGATATTGAATGAAAGTGAGATTACGATCAAGTATCTCTTCCCTACTTTGATATCATGTTAATTAAAAAGTGTGATCACCTAAAGAAAAGTATATATTTTTATTTATTTAATTATGTTTTCGACATGAAAACAAAACATGATGATGAATATCGAATTTGAATCCACATGCAGAAACAGATAGAAACAAAGAGAGGAAATTTGAAGAATGTCTATGAGAAAACCTTTGCAGAAGCCACCTGGATACAGAGAAACTGGAATACTAATTCAAAGGCCGCCACAATCATCATTCTACCCAGAAAAAAATAATTCGCGCAAAAGGATTTCCTGTTGCTGTTGCTGTTGTTACTTCTTCATCATCTTAATTTTCTTAATCCTCTTATTTATTGCTGCTGGTGCCATTCTTTACCTTTGGTTCGATCCAAAACTCCCTATTTTCCACTTAAAATCCCTCGAATTCACCAAATTTAATATCACAGACAGTCAAGACGGGCCTAAATTGAGTGCACAAGCAACAGTTAGTGTAGAGCTCAAAAATCCAAATAAACAGCTCAAGATTATATATGGAAAAACAAACATAGAATTGAAAGACGACGATGGTGTTACTATGGGTAATGGAAACATTCCAGGCTTCGTCCAGGGGACGAAGAATGTGACAGTGGTTAAATTTAATATTAATATGAATGAATTGTTATATAGCGAAAATGTTGCGAAAGTAAGAGATGGATTAAAGAACAAGAGTTTGAAGGTTTCTGCTGATGTTGGAACTGGTTTTGGAATTGGATTTAGTGGTTGGAAAAGTCAAACAATTGGAGTTAGAGTTAGTTGTGGAGGTTTGAGCTTGAAGCAAATGGAAAATGGAGCTTCACCAAAATGCCAGATTACTGTTCTTAACTGGTAAGTAACAAGATTACTTGTAATAAAAATAAATTATGAAGTTTGGTACGCGAAATATATATTTGCTAAGAGTCTTTTGATACGAGACAAGAGGGGTTAGTAAGCAACCTCCACTTCCAACTGAAAGGTTGTGAGTTCGAGTCTCCCAAGAGCAAGGTGGGAAGTTCTTGGAGGAAAGGATACCGGGGGTCTATTTGGAAACAACCTCTCTATCCTAAGTTAGGGGTAAGGTCTGCGTACACACTACCCTCCCCAGACCCCATTAAGTGGGATTATACTGGGTGATTGTTGTATTCTAGGATAGGGGTAAGATATGCGTATACACTACCCTTCCCAAACCCTACTAAGTAGGATTATACTGGGTGGTGGTTGTTGTATTGCTGCTGCTGCAGTTGTTGTAGTCTTTCGATATGGTGGAGGATTTGTATGTTAGTAGAAAATATAGAAAACGTCAAAATGGATCAGAGCTAAATGGATAACAATGCTTAGGTAGCTGGCTCCAACTTGGTTGAAATTGAGGGTTAATTGTTGTATGGGATTTAGTGAATCAATTATAATTTTTATACATTAAGTTAAAGTTATTTTTTCGCGAAATATAGTTATTTCTATGTGCTATATTTTGGAAAGTTGTTATCTTAACGAACCTTCATTGTTTAATTTGCAGAATTCCTCTAGATTGATTGTTTTTTTCATGTCAATGAGCACGCATCAAAGGCGGAGTCAGAATTTGAAGTCAACACTGACAAGCAGGAGGAATATGAGTTACAACAGTGCTACGTTATACATTATGCATAACATACTACATAAATATAATTATGTACATATTAAGGTTTATGTGATTTTGGATAATTCAAGCCAAAATATATATAAACCAATAGATAGTTAGCTGCATATATTGCTTTAAATACCTGGTATATATTTTACAGGTGAAGAGAAATGGTAAGGATGAAAAGATTAATGAAGTATAGTATTAGTTGCATATATAGAAGAACTAGGGGTGTTCTCCTCATTTCTTAGTAGATGTCTTTGTACATAAATGTCAAGTGACTATGTATACTAGGAATTAATGGCAATATGATTATGTACTATGACGAACGTGTAATATAGCAGTATCTTTTACGCAAAAAAAAAAGCATTATATAATTGTTCATGTTGTCACATAGTAATTAGCCATTTCTTTCGCGTGAAACAACTTGCGTGAGTGTTGAATAGAGTGCTAAACGGGTTCGAGCCGTTGAATTAGAGCAGGCTATCTACATCATACCTTTGGAATGCAGCCTTTCTCCGAACCCCTGCATGAATATGCGATGCTTTTATGTACGTCATACTCTTGAAATGCAACCCTTCTCCGGACCCTGCATGAATATATTATATGTGATGCTTTGACTGCCTTTTATATATTTGTAAATTGAGGGAATCGGATCCATCTAAGAGATACTCCTATATATCATCATTTCTGCTAGTTGATTAGGTTTTTTTTAAAAAAGTTACCACAGGGAGAAGCGAGGGGAAAGGGAAACGGGATACTACGATATTGACGGGGTTTGAATCTTCCACCTCAATTGTGTAAGGCACGGAAGATATTAAGAGGGTGTTTGGATTGGCTTATAAAAAGTTACTTTTTAAGCTAAAAGTCATAAATTGGTACATGGTAATACTCATTTTTTGGCTTTTGGCTTATTTTTATACTTTTTATGTCTAAAAGGAAGTGCTTTTAAGCGCTTTTTATCATTATCAAATGCTACACAAATTAAAAAAAAAAGTACTTAAAAGCCAATAAACACTTAAAATAAGCCGATTCAAACACCCTCTAAATGAGGGATCCAGCTCCTCTCCATTTCCTATTATGTCCATTTCCCCAAGTTTTTGCATGGATGGAAGACAAATGTCACATTTATATATTAATGGTTTAGATTTAATTAGCTAAGATAAGCCTTAACCATGATTAGATAACACATATATATTTTATATATTTGCTCTCAAAAGATTTGGTAATTCCATAATTCTTGGTACTAAGTTTTTATTATTTATTATCTTAGCACTTTATTCAAATATACAAGATCTGAGTACTACAGTAAATCAACAAGAATTAAGTTTTAAGCAATTAAAATTTTCGATATCCACATACGTTCTCAAAACATTCAAATTCAAGTCATCTTCAATTTCTTTATCCTACATGTCTTTATCCCTCTTCTCAACTACTTTCTCATGTTCCAATCAATTTTAGCAGCGTATTCTTTCGTAGTACTATTCATCAAATTTTTCCCAATATTTATTGGTACAGAGAATTGAGAAACATCCTTAAATTTAAGATCTGATCACAAATCTACCATTTAAAAGGAGAAAGTAAGATAGTAGTCACTATTCAAAACTCTCAAATACATGGTTCTGCCATGACTAAAGCTTAATTTTTAGTTAAAATTAGATTGAGTTCTTAAATAATTATCTCAAATGTTTTTTTTAAAATGATAGTGAACTCGAGAATAACGAAAAGAAAATTGTGGAATAAAAAGGTTAATTTACTATGGCAGATTGCAACTTAAATTTTTTAAAGAGATTGATATGGTGGGTAAAAAAATTCGGGATAAATTTTGGCGTTTGGAGTTCTTGGAAGGGAGTATCAAAATTTCTGTAAATTATATATGGAATATCTATTATTTTAACCATGATTAATGCCTTGTTTTAGTTAATTCAATCTAGACCATTGATTTTCAAATGATATACGTGTTTCTTATCCAAGTAAGAACTTGGGAAATGGAGATATTAAGAAATGGAGAGGAGTCAAATCCCTAAGTGAGTTAGCCCTTGATGATAGGCTATAATTACATATTTTAGTCGCTTATTACACTCTAAATTACTGCATTTTAGTTGAGTTTGCGCTTTAATTGCTAGTGTTTTACACTAACGGTGTATTTTATGCCTTGTAGGAGTGATTTCGAGCTATATAGATGTTATGAAATGAATTCAAGTGATTTGGAGCTTTGAAGTCCGAGTAAAATCTCAAGGAATTAAGCCGGGATCAGGTTCGGGGGTCAAATTTGATAATTAAGTACGAACGAAGACTCGAGTAGGCATATTGCGTACTGTATAGTAAAATAGACATAACTTTTATCTCAAAACTCCATTTGGGCTCCACAATATATGGTTGGAAAGCTAACTCAAAGAGATACAACTTTTATGTTTTACGTTTTTCCAAATTTCAAATGGAACAGGGTGACAAATCGCGATTACGGTAAGACCGCGGTAGAACACCGCGGCAGAACATTACCAAAGATTCAGAGGACCTATTTGGCCGCTGTCCCGGCGTAACCGCGATGGGACCGCGGCAGAACACGTAAATTTCAGGGACCAAAGTGCAAAATACGGGGTTTTAAGCCATAAACCCTATATTAAACGTAGGAGGTCGGCCAAGAACAAAAAGGGGATATATTTTGGACACAAATTAGACCTAAGGAGTCAAGAACACATTGAGAGCAAGGCGGAGAATTCTTCAACAAATTTTTCCTTTCTCTTCCTGTTTTTCATTGTTGGTTATGATTTTTAGTATTGTAGTTTTACTTACTATTATGAATAGCTAATTCGTTTTCTAGGGTTTTGTTGAAACCCGTTGGGGATGATTTGGTTGTTATATTAATATAGTTTTGAATTGGTTGTTTATCTCTACGTGTTCAACTACGTTTTGATTGTGGTTAATTGAAAGGATCCTCAATTGGCCGTTCTTATTTATTATGTATCTGCTTGAGAAAGAGTGCATATTTAGGTAGTTGTTTGAACAACATCACTCCCGGAGTATAGGCGAGAGTCATAAACGAGGGTTTAGAGGTTGGATTAGAGATAACGATACCTCGGGTGCGATCTAAGTGAACTGTAATGCGAATCTAGCTAGCGTAGCTTGAGAGAGTGCGTCTAGTAAATTATCATAATTGCTTGAGAGAGATTTATG
>MU730577.1:32227-89660 GCA_026770625.1 Nicotiana glauca
TAGTTCCTTTCTGTACTTTGATTATTTATTTCCTGTCCATTGTATTCCGGACAGAGGTTGTATTTTATTTCATTATCAGTAGCCGCTCATGCACTTGTGACACCGGGTTCTGGGATGGTTTTCGAAAAGTTTGATTTAAATTGTTATTGTTAATTTGAATTGAAGCAAAACCCTTTTATTTGTGAAAATGAAAAGAAAATTCTAGAATTTGAGGTATTTAAAAAGGATTTTTAAATCGGTAATCTAATTGGCTGGCCTGACAGCGGTGTCCGACGCCACCACGACCCTTTAGTGGATTTTGGGTCATGACAGTATGATATATAGGAAGTAATAATTTGATGAGGTGACCCTTCCATAAAGCAAGTAAAGCAACTACTTTAGGTCCTATATTTTATGCGGGCCCTATTTTTTGTTATACTTAATAGGCTATGTATCAGTTTATAAAAAGGTTATGTAAAGTGCAAAAGTTTAATTTCTTTCTTTAACAAGTATAAATAAAAAGGAATTGCAACGTCCGTTATGATTTCTATCAAGAAAATTGCACTTGAAAAGAATATCAAACTCGAATTTCACGAGAAACGTATGATATATAGGAAGTAATAATATGTTGAGAATGTTGATAATAAAATCTCAAAATCTTTCGAAGAGTCATTTGGAGTTGATTACTTTAAACATAGTAGACAAGGCTATTTTTTTCATTTCAAAATAGATTTGAGCAATTCGAAGCATGTGAAATATCTTTGATTTTCTATTTAGCGATAAAAATCAGGATCACTAGATGATGAAAATTTGAAAAATATTACCTTAATGTTGAATGTTCCTTAGAGAATATTAATCAATTCAATATTGATGGTTTAGATTTATTTTCGTAATTAAAAATATTAAGAAAAATAATACAATTAGAAGATAATATTTTAGTTGATACACTCGATAAAATAAAAAAATTGATTCTTTTTCCAATGCAAATATTACTTGTGGAATAATGTTAATAACTCTTGTTTTCATCTTTTTAGCGGGAAAAAATTTCAAAATTAAAATTGATAAAATCTCACCTAAGATCAACAATGTCTCAATAAAAGTTAAATGGATTAGCTATATTGTCGTTTAAGAAAGACTTATTAGGAGTAATTGATTATTCAAAAGTTATTAATAATTTTGTATCTAAGAAATTCGACAAAAATAGATTTCAAATAAATAAATAAATAAATAAAAAGAAGAAGTTAAGGCCACTCATAAAATTTGGCTTTAAGCTACAAAATTTGTCGGGCCGCCCATGCGTGCGAGTGTATATTTCTTGATCTTGATTTTAGGCCTTAGTACTAGTAAAATATTTTATAGTCGACAACCTTTCAAACTTGTTTCGGATTTTATTTTATCTTTACTTTAAATACAATAAGTTCAAACAAAAAGCTTATAGGTTTGAGATTCTAGTATTAGGGTTTTAAATTATTAATTGTATGCGGTGAGATCAGAGGGGTCTATTTCTCACCGTTAAGATGAATTCGGGGAGTCATATCAGCATCTCGAGGCTGTAGCAGTACTATCGAGCTCCCTCCCTCGAGGTTCGTCCGCGACCCAGCAAAGACTCCGAGGATAGGAAATTTGTCCGTGACCCAGCAAAGGTTCCGAGGATGGGGGATTCCCGAGGCGAGCGACTGGAATCAGTGAACGCTAATACCTTGCCTAGTCGTCCCATCCCCGTATCTTTGCATTCAATGCACTATGTACTATATTGTATTCCCTCTCCTATATAAGGGGGGAGTATATACCACCTTGTAAACGACTGATGTTGCTCCGACTATTCTACACAAGTTCAATAACATCTCTCTCTTCTTTCTAAATTGCTTGTTCTCACTAGCTCGAGTCCATTCTAATATTTATAGCTTTCTTACTTTTTCTTTGTTATATTACTTGGTATTGGCCATAAAGAGCCTTGCTTGATTATATTCTTACTGTTATCCCATTCCCAACAATTCCCGATACCTCGAGCTCGACCCAAACGTCGACCCCGAGGCCCTTCACTGACCAGTCCTGCGCCCGGGCAACAAGTTCTTTGCCTCGCTCAACTCCCCTTTTTAGTCTGTATCCCATTGGTAAAATAAGCCAGAATAGTAAGCCTTCAGGTTCAAGTATCCCCATTTTAGCTTGTATTTCATCATTACATTTCTTATTTTCAGCCTCAACTACTCTAAACAACTAGCTCGAGAATAGATCACGTATTTTTAGAATCTTATTTACAAATTTAATTGTTGTTACCATTTTTACGGTAAACAGTTTGGCGTCCACCGTGGGGCTAAAAATAATAGTGATTATTTACTTGCTGGTTTCATTGCACAAACGCACGTTATCTTTCATACTTTTTCTTGTCCAAGATCCTTTGATTTCAGGTCAAAATGTCTGGCTCGGTAAATAGAGTCGAAAACGATAACCTAGAAGACCACGGGGAGAACGGCGTGCCTGTCTTGACCGCTGGAACACCATCGTAAAATCCTAATAATGCGCCCAGACCAATTCTAGCAAACGCGGATTCGCAGGGCACGCAACATGTCGAAGAAATTTCTCACACCGGCATGAGCATACGACACAGCGACCGACAAGAAGCTCAAAAGACCACGGCCCGGGAAGAACATGGAGTTAGTCTTCATGTTATTTTTGAAATGTTGCAAGCATAGCAATTGGCCATTGATCAGTTATAAAGCCATCTGAAGACTCCCAGCACGGCAGCATTGGAGACAACTCCCCTCGCCGAGCAAGCGCTTGAAAGGTCAAGCAATAATGGTTTAGTGGCCGACTCTGCCGTTGTGAAGATGCTCGAGGACCTCACCAAAAAGATCGATTCGGGCGATAAAATTATTGAAGCCAACGATAAAAAGGTCGAGACCTACAACTCTAGGGTCGATCAGATCCCAGGAGCGCCCCCGGTCCTGAAAAGTGTAGATTAGAGGAAGTTCGTGCAACGACCGTTCCTGGAGGAAGTGGCTCCAAAGCCCATTCCAAAGAAGTTCAGAATGCTGGAACTCCCAAAATACAACGGGACCACAGATCCTAACGAACACGTCACTGCCTACACATGCGCGGTGAAGGTCAACGACATAAAGAACAATGAGATCAAGTCAGTCCTACTGAAGAAATTTGGACAAACGCTCTCGAAGGGGGCCATGATGTGGTACCACAACCTGGCTCCCAACTCCATAGATTCGTTTGCCATGTTGGCGAACTCCTTCACGAGGGCGCACGTCGGTGCCATCAAGGTAGCAACCAGGCAGTCCAACGTATTCAAGATTAAAGAAAGGTAGAACGAAATGTTACGAGAATTCGTGTCTCATTTTCAGACAAAACGAATGGAGCTCCCCCGGTCTGCGATGACTGAGCAGTGCAAACCTTTACTCATGGCCCGAACAAGCAAAGATCGGAGGCATCGAGGTAGCTGAAAGAGAACCTGATCGAATATCCTGTTGTAACCAGGTCGGACGTCTACAACCAATACCGGTCGAAGATCAGGGTCGAGGAGGACCGACTGGGAGCCCCTTCGGGCTCAGTATACCCGAGCAAGATGTTGGAAAAAGAGCCAAGACCGAACAAAGAAAGGTACCAGCCATACCTCGATAATAGGAGAAACCCTCCAAAGTACAATCCACCCCGTAACAGCCGGTCGACAAACCAAGGGCAGAACCTTCGGGGACCCCTCAACAGGGGTGGCTTCGACGGGTACGCAGGGCTAACAGGGGCACACCGTCTATCAGAGTATAGCTTCAATGTCGATGTGTCAGACATCATGTTAGACATTAGCAAAATCAGGGACACTAGATGGCCTAGACATTGCATTCGGATCTTTCCTACAGGAACTACAATTTGATTTGCGAGTTCCACAACTCGCACAAGCACTGAATCGAAGATTGCAGACAGCTCCTAGGGGAAGTGGCCCGATTGCTCGATAACGGCCACCTTCGGGAACTTCTCAGCAACCGGGCTAAAAATCAATCGCGAGAAGGATAAATAGTAAAAATGAACAAAGTAGACGAGCCTCAACCCGTCGTCCACATGATTTTTGATGATCGCCCCAAACGCATTCGAATAAAGGACCATTTAGCAACCGCCGAACAAGCGCCAGAACTCGAGAAGCGCTATTGCCTCCAAGGTATAATCGCCCATCCCTCTTTCCATCTTCTGCTTCACGATAACTCTTGTGCAGTTCAATGATCAAGGTAATCAATATGGCACCCCGACTCGAAGGTTCTAAGGCTTCAAGTTCCCGTTGCATTTTTCATTTTGATCGGTCTTTTGTCCCAAAATGGATTTTTACCGGTAGGGTTTTTTAACGAGGCAACATCGATGCACTTCCCACGAAGGACTCAGCGAGCTTACGAGACTCTCTTTACAATCGGCCTCATGCTGGGAAATAATAAACGAAGCCCCAATAGGAAATAATGCACCGGGCCAAATGGTTCGGGGAGCCGTGCTCGTACGGGCCGAGCTCACAGCAACAAAACAACATGTATTTACGCCAAGCAATAAAGAATATTTTTTAGCATCTCATACTCCATAAAATGGTATTTCAACATGCTCAGGGCAAGGGTCCCTCCACCAAATGCATCTCGATATACTCGGAGACTTAGTACCCCCATGACCCTAGGATCGGAACTCCGGGCTCGTAGGGCCCAGACGAGGAAGCTCCGAGCTCACGAATAACATCCTTCGTGCTTAAGCAAACTCGATGACTCGGAGACTGTCGCCAATCACCATGTACTGGAAAACCCAAAAATGTAAGATCCTAAGCGGGCAAACTCAATATAACCAGATCTATGCTACATAGCAACAAAAAAACTGTAAGACATCAACAGGCATGACAAAACTGAAAGACCTTAATAGGCATGACAAACTGTAAGACCTCAATAGACATGGCAAACTGTAAGACCTCAACATGCATGAAACTCAAAATCCCGAAGTTTAGGCTATATATCGCATTTGTAAGAATCCCTAAAGGGCATACCCTTGATGTAGATGCCTAAACTATCACTCGAGATAAAAAATGGCTCCGGCCAAACATATATGACTACAATTAAAATGGCTGATACAGACAAATTAACGCATTTCTGGGATGCCCGACCATCACTAAACAAAATTACAGGCCATTACTTCGAATATACTTCGAAAAGAACCGGTTAAAATAGGCTTCCATCAACAGGCAAAAACGAGCTTCGACCGTGTCAGCTCCAAATCACAAGGTTTCGACCTACTCGGCCTACGAGCTATGAACCTTTCGAGGTGCTCAAAATATCACCGATAACAACTTGAAATCTAGGTTCCTTCAGAACCGACGACGTGTCAGGCAAAATTATTTCAAAAGACCTTAATAAGCGAAAAACAAAGCCTACGGGCAAAAGTGTAAGAGCCATTGCCGCCAGCTAAACAAGCCTCCGGGCCACACACTAAAAGATCTCAACGACTAGAAAGCGTAAGAGCCATTGTCGCCAGCTTCAAAATTGACAACTTGAGGATTAAAATGAGCTCGAGTCGTAACACGACTCGGAGTCTGGATCCAAAATAGTTAACTAGCAAGTCTCTGGGCCACATATTAGAAGGTCCCGAAGATCAAGCAGCGTTAGCGCCACTGTCACCAGCTTGAAAAAAAAAACTTAAGGTTCAATTAAAGCTTGAATCGCAACATGACTCAGAGATCGGACCCCAAAAAAGTTGAAACACGAAAACAAAAGGGGAAGTGCAAGGTTGAATCGACCCAATTGAAACTCCAATGAAATAGAAATACAAAAGATACAAATTGCAGGGTTCCCCCTCTTAGTTTTACATATTGATGATGGAGCCCAATCCCTTGCGAGTTGTAATGAAAGTTGTATACACAACGAAGAAGGCAGGGATTAGACATTCCCCATTTTTTCGGCAACTATGGCCCGATGGTCTTTTCCTCATCGTCCTCAGCACCAGATAGAAGGAACTTGGCATCGTACTCCTCACCTTTGGCTTGCACGATCTCCCCCGAGATATCAAAGCCCCTGGCATGAATCTCCTCGAGGATTTCCCTCCAGGATCTGCACCTCACATATTCCTTGTTATTATTTGCACGATCGAGGGTCTTCTTCAGCTCAACTTTAGTAGCGACAACACTTTTTAAATAAGCCTCCATTTTCTATCTCGCTGTGGTATTATTCATCACAACCTCGACCCGGACATTCACCACCTCGGTTTTTGCCCTCGAAAGCTCGGATGAAAGTCTTGCGTTCATCTTCACCCAAGAAAAAACATTCGCATGAGCAATCTGAATTTGCGTCTCAAGAGCGGAAGCCCGGGCCTGAGCCTGAGCCCTCTCCTTGTCCATAAAATGAGCATTCACATGCACCCACAACTCGGTGAATTCGCGTCTAGATTTGCCAAATTCACCCCAGAATTGTTCTTGCTCATCCACCTTTTCCTTCAACTGAAATAGAACATCAAGACAACAAGAAAAAAGGGGGAATGCAGGCCAACACGAAATGCAGGGTACCTATTTCTCCAAGAGGGCCTCTCGGTCCTGGCTCTGGTCTGCCTCATGCTGCAAAAAGACGAACTCGCTTTTCTTTGACGCACAAAGAAACTTAAGGGATTTCTCCCTATCCCGAGCCTCCTGTAACAAGCCCTCGCAACAAAACAATTCAGCTTTGAGCCTATCAAAATCCCGAGAAAGGAAGCTAGATAAATAAAGAAAAAAGAGAGAGGGGCGCAGTGTCAAAACATCATTACATCAGCCGAAACTCACCATGAGGCCAAAATGTTGAGCCTCATCAAAGGCCAAAATAATGTCCGGCGGTGTACCAATCCCGAAAGGTTGCCCATCGACCGAATCTCTTCCCCTTAACCGATATGGAGAAATCACCTCACTATAAGACTTCTCGCACCCCAGAGCATCTTTCCTTTTACCGGCACTCCTTGATCCCGGTGTCAGCAATCTCTCCTCCCCATCGGGGAACTTGACCTTGCTTCAAAGGGACTCCCAGCTCCTGCAACAGGTAAGTCAGATGAGCCGACAAGAAGGAAGCCATCTCTTAAGTAGAACAGAATGCCAGACACCTACCATGATGCTTCGCCTCCCATCTCCCTTTTGATAGATCTCGCCACCACCACCTATCATGAATCGAGCAAGCTGCCAGTTTACGAGACCATTCAGCTAGATAAGGGACCTCGTCGAGCAACCAATGAGTTGCTATAAACAAAGAACAGAATGATAGCATTACAGGGCCAACCTTGAGTCGAGATAAACAACTCAAACGGAGCACTTACGTGTGAAATTCCATTTCTCAAGAAACGACAAAAATTCTCCAGTGATAATATCGGTCGTTCGGATTCGAACGTATTGACTCGTCCATCTACGGTCCTCGTCCTCCTTGCTGCCGATCACAAGATCTCGGGTGGATCTACACTGAAGAGAAATCAGGCCTCGATAACGCAATGGTTGATGCAACCTCACGAGGTGGATGAGGGTGAATTATATCCCGGCCTTGTCAGCAAAGTATCTTATTGACTGCACTATTCTCCAAAGAAAGGGATGAACCTGAGCCAACGTTAGTTGGTATCTTCTACAGAAATCAAGCACGACCTGGTCCGGAAGACCCGGCACAAGAACATAAATATACACACTCAAGAATCCCTCAACATATGTCATGACTCTCTCCTCGGGGGAAGGTGCTTGCAAAATCGCGCCTTTCCCTCATCCACATTTTTTTCTGACTGTCTAGAGGTTTTCTTCCTTCACCGATGAAACAATCCTTGACATATGCTCTTGATGGCCTAGAACATTGGGAGGCCTCCCTGGTATGGCAGCCCTCCTCGAGGTAGGACACCCCGAGCCTTGCTCTCCTGACACCAAAGGCGAGCCACCAGTACCGATCAAAGGAGGAACACAAGAGGTACCCCCATTTGTCCGAGGATCAGGTGTCGAAGCAGCGACCATGACTATGACAGAATATATTGAAGAAGATGAGGGTCCAGGCAAAAAATTTCTAAAACAGGGAAGCGGAAGGACTAACACAAAGCGCCAGGCTCTGTAGAGGAGATAAGCTTATCAAGAAAATGCGAAATCACCACTTGAGAGGCAGATGCGCAAATATATAGAGATAAAGCGACAACTGCCCCCTTGCCCAAGAGGGGCAATTAATTCTAGCCCCGTTAACGTCACCCTCTCCTAGGGGAATGTATTGGCCGAATCACCTCGGCTCCCACATGTCTCGGAAAATTATGGGATCTCGAGAGACCTCCGACGTCATAAATATCGGTTTGAAAGGAGCTATCGATTTAACCTCGGGATTATCCCAGTCTTAGGGCCCCGGTTTGTCCCTATAAAAGGCCCCAAAGGGCTGATGTTGGAATGTAAAAGCAAAAAAAGCAAGGAGAAAGGTTGACAGAATAAAAGTTCCCTTTATACGTTAACAAAAGAGAAAAATGTCTTTACACTAAGCTTGTTAATCGGGCCGGGCTGACCCGTTTTCAGCTCCCTTCTACCCGGGTCAGCCCGGGTCAGCCCGGGTCAGCCTGCTGCTATTCACTATTGGGCGGGTTGGGACGGGTTGGTAGGGGGGCGGGCTGTGGACGTTCATGTTCTGGTTAATGGTGCACCAAACCCGCTAAGCCCGTGACCCGTTAACGGGTTATTAATGGGCTATAGCCGTGATGAACCCGTTAACAGTTGCTTAACAAAAAATTTAAAAATTATTTGGACCGTTGCCAACGGTCAAATTGAGAAATGTTCGTTGGGGAACGACCAAAGTTTGCAAAAATGGCCATTTCGGCCTCCCCCATTAAAAATATAGCCTTCCCACCCCTAATAATAAAAAAAAATTACATTTTTAACCTTTTAAATCCAATAAATAGCCCCCTTCTTCTTTATTTGTTCTCACAGTTCACTCTCTTTCTAGTTCATACTCTAATTTTCTCTCAGTTCTCTCTTGATATTATTGTTCTTAAATTCTCAATTCAAGTCATTTCAAGACTTCAAGTTAAATCATGCCCCGTACTTCTAGAGTGCGCTCATATGTTTGGGAACACTTTGAGGTGGTAGAAGAAAATTAAGAAGCTGAGAAAGTAAAGTGCAAGAACTGTGGTCTAGTTTTAAATCTCCGGTCAAAGTGTGGCACATGCTCTTTAAGGAGGCACATCAAGAGTTGTCTTGAGCGTACTCCAGAAATTCGTATATAAGATGTATTTATATTTTATGCTTAATGTTTTAGTTTATTAGATTAATTTGAATTTTGAACTATTATTAATTTATTATGCATGAAAATTTAGTTTTACTCTTTTTCGTTCAATTTTATAAATAATTTGCCTAGTGGTTTTATTAAATAATTTTTTGTAGCAACTTACTTTCTAATTTCAATTTTATAATTTTAAAATATAAATTTCAAATTTAAAACATTAAACTTTAAACTTTAAACTTGAAAGTTTAATTCTAACCCTTAAAAGTTTGAAAATACTTAACTATTAATAACATTGAATAAGAAAAATAAAATTTAAATTAAAAAAAAACTAGAGCCCGGCCCGCTAACAGCCCATGTGAGCCCTAACCCGTACGGGCCCACGAAAACCCGAAAAATCACAACCCTATAACAACCCACTCTCCCAAGTCTGCCCGCTAACCGAATAGGCTGGGGTTTTCCCCGTTCAGCCCGCCCGACAAATACCCTTACTTTACACTATCCGCCCTCTAGGAAGGGCATACGAATCAAAAAGGAAGATACACAAAAAAGACTTGGAGACTACTCCTCGTCACTATCGTCTTCACCCTTATTATGGGAAACCAAGAGCACCAATCATTCCTCCGCTGCACGGGTCTCCTTAAGGTCAATTGATATGTCGATACCTCTGGCCTCGAGTTCTTCCAAGGTCTCTCTCTTTGCCTCTGCTTTGGCATGCTCGATAGCTCGGATTAGCTTCTGCTCATCTGCCATAGATAGGTCACGGACCATTGTATGCCTTGTGGACACATATTTCCGATAAGTAGCAACATCTCGTTCGGCCTCGGACTTAGCTGCGGCCAAAGCAGCAATCTCCTGGCGAGCGTCCGTGAGAAGATCCTGGGATGCCACCGATTCCCCGACCGCTATCTCATCTCGCTCCCTCAGCCTAAAAATCTCTGCCTTCAACAGATTAATCTGCGAGCCACTGAGTACATAAACCCAAAACTTATGTGAATATGGGGTAAAAGGTCGGGTATGAGCGAGGCAAAATACCTGAGCAGCAAGATTGGCCTTCTCCCGGAGCGCCATCTCCAAAGCGGTCCGAAGATCTCCCAGCTCTCTATCTTCCTGGGCAAAGCGAGCCTCCGAATCTTGTAGTTTTGAAGCAATTTCCTTACGCTTCTTTTCGCGACAAGAAAGCTCCCCGCAAAGCCTAAAGATGGCATGGTCGTACATCTCCTTACACTGCGGCACAACGGAAAGGTTAGTAAGACAACGAATGACGTCTGAGGACGAAAGAAATACGCGTGGAATGACTATCACCTGCTGGATGGACTTCTCCGGCTCTTTAATGATGCTAGAAATATCGAGATCATCCTTGTCGATAACGCTATAAAAAATGTTGGCAATAAAGTCTCCCCCTTTGGGATGAGTCTCAAATGTGGCGTCGATCATCCCTTGGGTATCCCCAAGTTCCCCTGATGAGACCGGAAAGCTCGAAATAAAGTCGTTCAGTTCACCGATTTATCCAAGTGGCAACCCACTTTCCTGGAAGGCCCCAAGCTCCAATCTTCCAAGATCAACACCAACAGTCCTCCTAGCAGAAGCTGCACCAAATTCGGCTGTGCGATCCGAAGCTACATCAACGTACTCTTCAAGGACCCCCGACCCACGAGCCCGGCCGGAGCCAGCTGTTCCAAACTCAGCAGCCTCCGACCGGGGCGTCTGCAAATCGCTCGCACTAGAACTTGTTCCCCTACTCAACGGACTTCCATTATCATCCTCCCCTTCGGTACCAGGATTCGACCCCGAGGTTAGGACAACAATCCCAATGGTGGCTTGACGCTCAAGTGGCCTAGTTTTCTTTGCCGAGGACGGGTAACGACTACTCTACTCTTCCTCTTCGTGTTCGTGCCTGGCTCCAAGGCCCCTACTTTACTATATGGGGATGGCCTCATCTGCATATTCTCGCCAAGACCTGCACCAGCACAATAATCGCGATACTCTTTCGCTAAGGGCTCAGAAGGAAACACAAAATATGAAGCACAGACGGTAAAAGAACCTCAACATGATTCTTGGCCACCCAATTCATCTTAGCCGGGCCAGCCCAAGACCGAACGCGGTACGGGAGCTTCTCACTCAGCTACCCGATCCATCCTAGCAGATCGGGGACCTCCTCTGGATGCCAAGTAACAACTGCAGAAAGTGCAAAGAGATTATTATGTCAAATAAAAGGGTAGTCGAAAAGAGGCTAAAAGGAAAATCGCTTACGTCGGGCATTCCACCGCTCCGGAAAGGGCATTCTTCGGACTGGGATGATATCGAACGTCCTCACTCGGATGAACCTGCTCATCCATCCCCAGTCCCCTCTTCATCAACGCTCGTGAAGAAGGATTTTTTTGGATCGATGGTGGATCTTGATTAAGCCTCGATACAGTCGAGGGCTGTACATTCTGATCAAATGGTTAAGGGTAAACACCTCCCCCTCAACCCTTTCAGTGAAGTTCCTAAGCTGAACTATCCTAAAAAAAGGGTAGATCTAACTAAGTGTCACCTGGTATCGATCGGAGAAGTCAAGAATAACCGGGTCAATTTCTAGGGGAGGAGACTCGACGGATTTATCATGGCCCAGGGTGAATGGGTAAGTGTATACATGAAGGAAGCCAGCCTTGAAGTCAGTAACGTTATCGTTAGGGCCAGGATTCTCCACCTCCACTGCCTAGCTTTATCGGCAGTCCTCCCTCACCTTGTTAACATCGATCACGATGCTGATGTATCGCGACACGTACTTGCACCGGTCCGGCATAGATAAGGTAGTCTCGACATCAAAATCCGTTGACGTGTCGAGATCAGGCGGGGTATATTATTCCAAAGTAGGAATCAATCTAGTTTATTCCGCGGGTGGTCGGGACGACAATGCAATATCGTTCCATCGGGGAATCATCCTTGAAGTCCTAGCCATGTTAAAAGACAAAAACCCTTTTGTGAGAAGATAAAAGAATGTCAAATATAAAATTCTGATTCACGAGCTTGTAAGTAGGGTGAAAATGGGGAGTGTCTGGTAACCGGTATATTTATAGGGACCGCTGGGGAAGCAGAAGGGACTGGTCGATGGCAGGTCGTGGGTTTCTCGATTACCGCATCTGAAGGCGACCTTGCACGGTTCTCGAGGGCATGACATTTAATGCTCTTAGACAGTTGACGTCACCAAAATGATGACCTCGAGAAGATGGTTCAATATCATTTCCTATTATTTCACTCTAGAAAACGCGAAGACTATCTGTATATGGTAAAATCAGAGGGGTCTATTTCTCACCATTATTAAGGTGCATTCGGGGAGTCATATCAACATCTCGAGGATGCGGGAGTACTATCGAGCTTCCTCCCTTGAGGTTCGTCCGTGACCCAGCAAAGACTCCGAGGATAGGAAATTCATCCGCGACCCAGCAAAGGCTCAAAGGATAGCAATTCCCGAGGCGAGCGATTAGAATCAGTGAACACTAGTACCTTGCCTAGCCTTCCCATCGCCGTATCTTTGCATTCAATGCACTCTGTACTATATTGTATTCCCTCTCCTATATAAGGGGGGTACATGCCACCTAGTAAATGACTGATGTTGCTCCCACTATTCTACACAAGTGCAATAATATCTCTCTCTTCCTTCTAAATTTCTTGTCCTCACTGGCCCGAGGCCGTTATAATATTTATAGCTTTCTTACTTGTTCTTCGTTATATTACTTGGTATTGGCCATAAAGAGCCTTGCTTGATTATATTCTAACTATTATCCCATTCCTAACTATTCCTGATACCTCGAGCTCGACCTAAACGTCGACCTCGAGGCCCTTCACCGACCAGTCTTGCGCCGGGGAAACAAGTTCCTTGCCTCGCTCAACTCCCCTTTATAGTCCGTATCCCCTTGGTAAAACGAGCCCGGACAGTAAACCTTCAGGTTCAAGTATTGCCCCGTTTTAGCTCGCATTTCATCATTACATTTCTTATTTTTAGCCTCAACTGCTCTAAAAAACTAGCTCGAGAATAGATCACGTATTTTTAGAATTGCATTTACAAATTTAATTGTTACCATTTTCACGGTAAACATTAATCTTATACATAATCACTTTTAAGACAAATACAGACTTTGGACTAAAGATTTTGGTTTAGCCGAACCTATAGTCGAAAAGCTAGCTCTACCCTCACACCTATAAGTCACAAAGTTGTGATTTAGTGATCAATAAAGTGAATTGAGAACCGAAATCTCATAATTAAATCCTAAAAAGAGAATAAACGATTTTTTTTTGTTGGAAAATTATGGATAACATTAATGTGTGGGGCCCTGAGAAGCGTCCCAAAATCCCAATCACACAAGACTTCAAGTGTGCTCAAACAAGGGGCAGCCACAGCCATTGAGTATAAAATAAAATAAAAATAAAAATTACAAAGCAAAACAGTGGCAAATTAAAAAGAAAAAGCAATATATTCCCCAGGATTTCATCTACGTATTCGCGTAAAAAGTCAGCAGCTTTTTCAGTTTCGATTTTCAATTCTAGCTAATCAGGTAAATTCACGCCTCTTTATATTTTCCAATTTCCTTTTGTTTTCTGAATAGGGTTGTATTCTGATCTGATTTGTGGTTTAGCTTTTTGGTCAGGTTAAGACTCAGATTTCTTCGATTGTTTGTTTTTTAATGGCTTCGAAACGAATATTGAAGGAGCTGAAGGATCTCCAAAAAGATCCTCCTACCTCATGCAGCGCCGGTAAAAAGAAATTGATTTTTATTTTATTTTATTTTATGCTCTTGTTTTGTAATTTATATGATTTTTTGTGTAAAGTTTTAATCTTTTTGCCTGTTTGGTGGTTGATCTATGGAATCTTCTCGATGCAGGAGGATTTACTGTTTTTAGATGCTGTAATTTCAATTTTAACCTTGCTCAGATGATATTTTCTTTGTTTTTATTTTTTTAAATTTAATTGTTATGATGTTTGCATATTCTAATGGGTCATTTGTGAGATTATGGATTTCTGTTGTTTTTCAAATTAAGTTATCTCAAGTCAAAAATATCTAGCTAGATTTAGTGACTAGTCTAACTTGATTTTTGAACCCTAGTTTCTCGTGGTTCATTCCAGCTTCATTGACCGCTAGGTCATGCCCTTCAATGCAATTGCATATGTTGAATTGAATTTTTTTAGCTCTTTGCTTACAATGTTGCTATCTATCACTTCAGTCGTCCTTTCTTTTTCATCAGATTGTGAACGACTCAAATGCCTTTTGCAAAATATAACAGCTTAGGATGGTGTTTGACTAAGCTTGTAAGCCAGTTAAAGTGGCTTATATGCACATTCTGACTTATTTACGCGTTCGGTAAACATCCAAAGTGCTTATAAGTCAAATGCTTATAAGCTAAAATCAGTCATAAATGATAAGTTGATCATCCCCAACTTATGGCTTTTCAGCTTATAAGAACTTTTAGTTTGACCATGACTTTTACTAGTTTATCCTTAATAATATTTTTTTATTCACAAAATATTTTTCCCAAATAAATTTTCTAACTTTCTCTTCATTATATATTAAATCAGCACTTGTATCCAAGCACATAACTGCTTATTTATTAAATCAGCTTCAGCACTTAAAAGTACTTTTAAACACCTAATGCTTATCAGCTACTTCAGATCAGCTAATCCAAACAAGCTCTAGGTCTCCTGTATTGAGCTGTTACACATTGGTGGATTGAGGATTAAAGCTTTGATGTGTTCAACCTATAAAATTCATAGCACTGAACTCATTATACTTGTGAAATTATGGGTTCAAAATATTACACTTAAGGGGACAAAACTGTGAGTCTCAAAAGCCTTGAGGTGCGGCCCAAAAGGGATCGGGCCAAAGTAGATAATACCTTGACTGTTGGTCCTGGGATGTTACAAGAGGAGCATAATATTACCTAGTGCTCTTTGACTTCTGTGGAGTAGGGAGCTTGTCTTCACCTTATCTATAATGTAGCTTCTAATATTTTGAGCTTAATTTTGTATTGTTATTAGTAAATACCAGTATTTTAAAAGGCGGGGCTGTGAGGCGAGGCATTTCACCCAACACGGGACGAGGCATGATCCCCGAGACACGGGGCTTAAGTCCCATGGATCTTCAATTTTACAATTTTATAACTAATAAAATAAGCTGTAATTATTTATAAATCTAAAATTACATAAAAATTTGTAGAAAAACCACAAAAATCACAAAAAATAGGAAAATTATTATAATTATATGAACTAACAACACAAAAATATACTAATACATGAGATACATCTTAACAATAGGTCAATAATGAGTTACATGAGTTTTAGTGATTAGTGAAGCAAAGAGCTCCTGCATTTGAGGAGAAAGTTCAAGGTTCTATTGAGTATGGACGATTTCTTCATTGTCTAATGAGGTTAGGGCTTTTTTTAATTTGGTGGGGACAGATTTGGGGTAAAGCAAACAGGGGTTTAAAATGTATAAGGAGAATTGTCAAAATTATCCCTTAATTTGTTAAGTTGCATCAGGCGTGAATCTTGGTCCTGAGCTGAGTCTTGCGCCTAAGCGTGCACCTCACCTGTTAGGGCGTGCGCCCAAAGGATCTACGCCCCCCCATTAATGCCCGGTTGTGTTTTACTTGCGCCCTCCCCTGATCGTTCCCCGGGGCTCGCTCCGAAAATGCCCCTTAAAACACTGGTAAATACACGTGAAAAGAGAAGATTCCTATCACAACAAGCTTTATATATGTCAGACTTTTGTTTAATGGGTTCCCATGGCAGAACTTATGCTGGTGGCCAGATTAATTTTCAAAATGATCTGAATTTATTGGTTATATGGCAACGTCAATTCATCATGCACTTTTTTCATTCTTCAAGTTTCTTTGTGCTAGTTTTCCTAATGTCATTATGTCCATACTTTTAACTTCTTTTTAGTATAATGTCATGTGCATTGAAGCCTCGAAGATATTTAGTTTCTGCCTGGAATCCTTACAGAGATGTTTCTTTGTCCACGTTGTCATGCTAGTCGTATAAGCCAATCATGAATCCTTCTAATAAATCTTACCTTATAAAAAACAAAAAGAAAAAAGAAATAATTATTCCTTCTAATCTATCTTTCCTGTGATACTGTTGTCAAATGCTTTTCATATTCCACGTTGTTCAATTATTTATAGCCATGATAATTTATATGTAATTTTTTAAATTTGCCTCTATATCTTAGCATATGACGCATGCTTGACTATTTTGATACATGATCTACCTCCCGATTTGGCAATACTGGTTTGAATTGTCGTGATAGGGCATTTTGGATATTCTTCGACGTGATGTTGTGCAGATATTCCAGCTTCTTTTGTAGAGGAGATATATTCTAACTTATTCATCACTTGGAGATGTATGCTAAATTATAGTGGTATTGGCTTTCTAACATTTTTTACCATGTGTTAACAGGTCCTGTTGGAGAGGACATGTTTCACTGGCAGGCTACAATAATGGGGCCCTCTGACAGCCCTTACGCTGGGGGTGTATTTTTAGTCACTATCCATTTTCCTCCAGATTATCCATTCAAACCTCCTAAGGTATCTTATAGTTGCAAATTACTTTGTGAGTCAAAGATGTGTCTGCTGGTGGTTGTTCTATTTGCAGTGTCCTTATTTGGTTTTTGCATATTGGAGCATGATTCTCTTGGACTTTTGACTCCCGTCTATTCTTGCTTTGTTTGATGATGTTGAAATAGATTTCCTGGTAATGAGCTTGTGCCAAGTGTAATGTAGAAGAGAAGCTTTTTGTTAGACTGTCACCTTGCCTTAGAAACGAAGTTTCAAGGTTGAGGTCTAACCAGTGTTTGGAAAAGCGATCGCTTCGTCGCTTTAAGCGCGAAGCGACAGGGTATCGCTTTTTACTGCTTGAAGCGATGCGATCGTGTGAAGCGCACACTTCAGTGAAAAAAGCGACGAGGCGACGAAGCGAGTGAAGCGATCGCTTCTTTTAAAAAATCGCAGCTGGGCCTTTTTTAAAAAAAAAAAGACTGGGTCTCTTTGTAAATTATACAAAACAGACCCTTAACCTAGCTTCTGTAATTGCTTGACAAAACATAGACCTCTTCTCTCTTCTTCATCGACAAAACTAGGGTTTCCAGGTAAGTTTCTTCTCCTTTCTTCTTCTCATTTTTTTCTTTCTTCTTCTTGTTCCCTTCCGGATTCTGCTCTTTATTTCTTTCTTTTTCCTTCTTCTTCTCTTCTCTTTTTCACTTCTCCTCCTCCAGCGTCTCCACAGCTAGGGCAGGCGTTGGTTTTCTTTTTTCCCTCCCTTTTATTCTTCTTAATTTTAATATGTATTTTAGTTTATAAAACTACTTATTAAATATATGTGTTATATCTTTCAGTTTATTTGATTTTTTAATGTGTATTTCAGTTTAAAAAATTAATTATTTTATATATGTTATATTTTCAGTTTATTTGATTAATTAATTATTTAATATATATATATATATATATTAGTTTATTTGATTTTTTTAATGTGTATTTCAGTTTGTAAATTAATTATTATATATATATTATATGTATTTTCACAATTGCGCTTCACTTCAATGAAGCGTGCGCTTCGCTTTGCGCTTCGCTTTTGAAGCGAGGCGAGCCCCTGTCGCTTTTTTGCGCTTCGCGCTCTCAAAAACACTGACATTGATAAAAGTCACATGGAGTTCATAATTACATGAAACACGTTGAGCATATTAACCACCCCGAAACTAGCGTTTACCCGAGTAAATAGCTTTCCAAGGAATATCTGGTAATTTTCAAAAGCCAACAGCATACATCTGTATCTACTGAATGGAAAGTTCTATTTGGGAGGTGGCTGCAAAAGGAGATGAGGCAAAGCTGCAGTGTGTCTCCTAGAGTATTGGATAATTATGAGGAAGGGTGCAGTTATTAAGCTTTGTCTTTTTCCATGNTATTTTATATATGTTATATTTTCAGTTTCTTTGATTAATTTTATGTGTGTGTGTGTGTGTGTGTGTATATATATATATATTAGTTTATTTGATTTTTTTAATGTGTATTTCAGTTTGTAAATTAATTATTATATATATTATATGTATTTTCACAATTGCGCTTCACTTCAATGAAGCGTGCGCTTCGCTTTGCGCCTCGCTTTTGAAGCGAAGCGAGATCCCGTCGCTTTTTTGCGTTTCGCGCTCTTAAAAACACTGGGTCTAACTTACAGATAACACACTAGTAGGTTTTATTACTGGGGGAGGAAGGTGTTATGATACTTAAATAAACATAGTACATGTGCTTGTTTTTGAAACTTTTGGTGTCAGATATGGTGATTAAAGAGGAATATGGATTTCATCTTTCAATTTGTATTTTTTTAATATTGCCTTGGACTAGCCCCTAGGGCTTTGGTCCTAGTGTAAGAGCGCAACACGTGATGTGTGGGTCAGGCGCATGTCACGAGTTCATACTTTGCCACAAACAAAAGCTTGGTATATACGCGGAGAAGGATAAAGGTGCCAGCTCATTTTTCGCCAAGTTTTGAGCTGTGCACCATTGACCCTTCGGGATTTCTTGGCGATGAAAAAATTGTCTTGGATTATTCATAATTCATACATCATTTACAGAAAGAAAGAGCAATACCTCTTTGATGTGGGTTAAGATTTTAATATTGCCTTGGACTAGCCCCTAGGGCTTTGGTCCTAGTGTAAGAGCGCAACACGTGATGTGTGGGTCAGGCGCATGTCACGAGTTCATACTTTGCCACAAACAAAAGCTTGGTATATACGCGGAGAAGGATAAAGGTGCCAGCTCATTTTTCGCCAAGTTTTGAGCTGTGCACCATTGACCCTTCGGGATTTCTTGGCGATGAAAAAATTGTCTTGGATTATTCATAATTCATACATCATTTACAGAAAGAAAGAGCAATACCTCTTTGATGTGGGTTAAGAATGAGGAAGATTCGGCTTTTTTGGAATGACATCATGATCGGTATCAACTAGGTGATCTGCAGGACTAAATGCATGTTTTATACAGATGTACTGATACATGAAACATTTGGAAAATTTCTGTCAGAGTCAGACAAGCTGTTTTTTGGTCAATTATTAGTTGGTGAACCTGAACATGTTCATGTATTTATGGTTAGTTTATAAACTAGAGTCTTCCACTAGACATTATTGTGTTAAATTATGGTTAAATCTTTGCAGGTTGCTTTTAGGACAAAAGTTTTTCATCCAAATATCAACAGTAATGGGAGCATATGCTTGGACATACTGAAGGAGCAGTGGAGCCCCGCCTTAACTATTTCCAAGGTCCTTCCTTTCCTTTATCTGCTAAGAAATAATACAAGCTATGAAAACATACCTATTTAGTGGCTTGGGACTCATAGTATAAGAGTTTTTTCAAATCAATTTGGATGCATCAGCTAATTGTTGGTAATCTAAAGGATAGGTAATAAAGATATAGTGACTCCTTGAAAAGGAAACAACATTTTATTGGGCATTTTATGTAATAGGTGACCTAATCTTATTAGCCTTTTCTAATTATTCCTTTATAGCTTTAGGGAGAAATGGTGAAAACATTATAACTGTCTAACTTGTCCTTCATAAAGCGCTTTGGTTTCAGTTGCCAGCATATGATCTTGTCCCTGACTCTGTTCTCTAATGGCACATCAATTGTTTCTGTGGAATTATGTGTTGTGTTAATTGGTATTCCTAGACCAGTAGAACTGGTTGAATTTCACGAAGTATGTTGTGTTATTTGTGTTTCTCAAGGTGGGAAAGGTTTCTGTATTACCTTCAGGTTTTGCTTTCAATCTGCTCACTTTTGACGGACCCAAACCCCGATGACCCCCTGGTTCCTGAGATTGCTCACATGTACAAGACAGACAAGGCCAAATATGAAGCAACTGCCAGGAGTTGGACCCAGAAGTATGCCATGGGCTAACTATTGCCTCTGGCGGCTTGAATTGATATAAAGAAAAACAAATTTCAATGTCTTTCTTCTATGCTCTCTCCATTAACAAGTTTGTACAATAGCATTAAGCATTGCCCTCTGCAGGAAGAGACTAATGATGCTTTGAATTTTGTTTATATAGATAATAATATTTTATGTGGGGAAGCATATATTTATCTGGTTTTGGATTGTTTCCTTTGGTTTGACACTATTTGTGTAAAAAAATCATGCCTTTTGTACATTCTATCATGTTTATTACTATTAAGGATAAATATTTGAGATGCGGCTTCATCCTCGAGGTGGGGTTTATCTTCATAGTTTAGTTTATTCTAATTAACCTTGGCCTAAGAAGTTTTAGAAAAGATGAACGGATGTCTTTGTTTTTTTCTTTTCTTCTTCCCCCCCTTTCCTATTTTCCCACCTTGAACTACTTCTCATGTATTTGGCATACTGTGTGAATAATGTGGTGCACACATCATGTTTACTCTTAAGTTGGAGCATGTTTAACTATGCTATAGCATTGTGAATTAAGTGGTATTTGAGAAAGATAGACAGTACTCCTGGTTCTTGGTTAAAAATCAGAAGCATCATGTAATGGAGCTTCTACAGTTTTTAATGGAGTTTTTCGAACTAACTTATAGTTAGCATGGAGTCGTCTGAAACCAACCAATTATATGATGCTTATATTTTGGGCTAGTTTGTGTGTATCTGCTACTAATGTTTTGGCTGAAAGAATTTGCTTAGTTTCATCTCTGTTGAAATTACCTTTCCTAAGTTGAGGGTCTAACAGAAACAACCTCCCGAAGGTAGGGTAAGATCTACGTATACACTCCCCAAAACTCACTCGTTGGATTACACTGAATTTGTTGTTTGTCATCTCTGTTGAAATTCAAACCTTGGTTTCCAGATTGTTACTCAGACTCTTAAACCGTTGCACCATCTACTATAGGGGGTTTATTCATTGCACCTAGCCATCTAGCGGTGGTGAGATGGATAAAGGAAAACAGTTATCTGCCCATAGCATTCATTAAAAATGGGTTGAATAATTAACTTTTTAAAAATGAGTGAAATATGGATAAGAACCATATTATCCATTTAGAAAATGGATAACCGATGGATAACTAATGTGTTTAACTTATAAATTTGTAAAGTTTCAAAGTGGGGGTTCTTCAAGTTCGGGAGGTGAGGAATTCTCCCAAGAGTGGTCACCTTCAAGAAGCTATGGATCCGCCGGTTAATCTATTTTGTATCCGTATTAATATGGGTTGGGTCGAATAATTTATCCGTTTTTGCATTAACCGTATTCCATCCGCCCATATTTGACCCGACTTGCCCGTTTGCCTAACTGCACCATTGAATGTAGGAGAATTGGTCTTCTTGATACTTTGCTTGGATCATAAGCTTTCAACTTAGATAACTGGGAGTAAAAAAAGTGAGGGAAATAGATGAAAATCAAATTCGTTATCAAGTTGCCAAAGTATTCTGAAAGTTACAAACTTGGTAAGCACAATGAATGAAAGAATCCACTTTATTACCAGCGTGAGTCACATTTTGGCAATGGTTTCCTATTGTTATCTTCTATTTGCTAACCAGGAGTGGAAATTATTCTGAATTTGAGCTCGAAACTTTTATTTCTTTCATTTTTGTAATATATTATGAAAGTTGAAGAGGAGCCTTTGGTGTAACTAGTAAAGTTGTTGCCATGTGACCTGGTGGTTACGGGTTCGAGAGAAATAGTCTCTTGTAGAAATGCAAGGTAAGGCTGCGTACGATAGACCCTTGTAGTTCGATCCTTCCCCGGACCCTGCACATAGCGAGAGCTTAGTGCACCGGACTGACCTTTTATAATGTGAAACCATCATAAAGGAAAAACAACAAACAATATAACTTTAAATAATTAAGAAGCTACAAAAATATTCATATAGTTGATCCTAACTTATTCAAGATTGAGGGTTAGTTGTTGATATTTCTGTGTTTATTTTTCAACTATATACATGCACATGAACGCATTTTTATGGAGCTTACGAGCAGTGGCAAATACAAGATTTTTAACATATGCTATATATGCATTAAAAAAAAAAAAATATTACTCCGGTGAAGGGGGTTCGGATGAGCCTCCTGCCGCTCTAGCTATGCCATGGGGCCAATTCTCAAACTGTGGCGAATACGAAAGAGTGTGGGACAGAGAACAGCGAAGGGTTTCAGCAGCAGACAAACTTGCCATTAAAGGAATACCACATGCAAAAAAGAGAAAAAGGGTAGACAAAAAAACAAAAAAGATTAGTGTAAACACCAAATTCAGACCACTAAAGAAGGAACAGAACTCTACCTTACATTACAATTGGTCTAAAAATATTCCCAACCAATAGGACAGGAAATCTGAAAAAAAACAAAGACGAGAAAGCTTTTTTAAGTATAAAATGAATTAACTGGTGGTGCATTTCTTTATGATATATTATATTATTTGAAGATGAATAATACGTGTAAAAAAGATTTGCATAATCTAACAGAGAGAGCAGGGATTTTACATGATAAAATCACTGAAAGAATTTATTATGAAGGATTACATTTCTGTAGAGATTGTGCTAAAAATGGTCGTTACTGTGGATTTGCAGACCTCAGAATAGAAGACAAGGAGAAATTGATTGCCATTCGAGACTCATTGAAGGAAATTCAAAACATGCTTGAGTTCTACCAGGTTTTACTTTTGGTTACTTTCCTTTGTCTAAAATGATTTCATTTTTTTATTAATTTATTCTAAATGCATGATTAGTGGCGACAACGAAGGCATAATTAAGCAAATAAAAGTTTCTGATATTTCTAATAGCTTGAACTCTTAATTGAGATGTTCACACACAACTGGATATGTATTTGACAAGGTATAGGTCTTGAGGTCGAGTCCAATGGTGAAGCCAGGATTTTCACTAAGGGGTGTCAAAATATAAAAAATTAAATATACCAAAACATCAAGGGGAGTCAACATATAGTAAATATACCTAAAACAAAAAAAATTTATCTAACAATACAGTGTAATTTTCTAGCAAATGACACCCCTTGGTTGAATGTGGCTCTGCCATTGGTCGAGTCTCCCACATTCAGTGGTGTTAAACTACCTTTGCCACTACAAGGGGATTCAGGAGTTAATATATACAACAACAACAGTCCCAGTATAATTCCACAAGTGGGGTCTGGAGACGGTAGTGTGTACGCAGACCTTACCTCTACCTGGAGGTTGAGAGGCTGTTTGAAAATAATGCAGAAAAAGTACTCAATTTAGAGACTCAAATTCACTTCCAAGACGAGTTGGGACAACACACTGCTTGTGCAAAATCCTGCGTGCAAAAATTGTCTGAACATTTATAGTATTTACATTTTACTTGTGCAACCGTTGCAGACATTACAGTCACGGCAGCAGAGACTATACAATGGAGCAGTTGCACGTTTGGAAGAAAGCAGAATGCTTCTGCTAGAAAAAATAAACAAGTATCCAACATGGGGAAGTAAACTAGACTTAATTGAAGAAGTAAGAGAATGTTTAGTTGAAGGAAAAGTTGCATTTTCTGAGAATTTGGCAGAAACAAAAGAGAAACAGATTCAAGATCAAAAAGAGAAGAAGAATAGTTCAAATTTCTTGGTCATTTGCATAAGAGGTTTATTTAATCCGTGGAACTGGTTTCGTACTACAAGAATTGCTGCCGTAGCGTTGATTGTTGCCTCTGCAACCATTTCTTCTCCAGTTAGCTTTTACAAGAATAGGCTGCAAGATAAGAAGATCATGCCTGTACCAAGAATGAAGATTGATTATTCGGATCGCCAACTAGCTGTTTCATATGGAAAGGGATGAATATGATCATATCTAGTATTATTTTTTATCACAATTTTGTCGGGATACCTTGTTGATCGGGTGGGCTAAATAAATATTGTTAGAAGATGTACAGACGAGGCGTAGAGATACATAGTCAATCAGGTTTTGATTGGATCATCGATATAGAAACGCATGGTATGCATGGTTTCAGACTCTTTAGATGTGATAATCTTCAAATATAGGTATAGCACAGACTTCAGTTATGGACGTTATACGTATCATAGATTCATATACAGTCAGAATCAGTGACAGAGGCAGGATTTCCGTTAAGGGGAAACTGTGGCCAGATTTTTCCTTATATGTATAGTGTAATTTTTCTGCGAAGGGGGTTCAGATCTATCCCTCAAAATACTTCCCTGGTCAGAATACAGATTCAAATGTGAATTTTCATAATATAGTAAAGTACCAGATAAAGTTTCAGAAACTCAGCTCTCAGTATACAAGAGATACCCATTATTAAATTTGCAGTATTGAATTGCATGTTGCTTTTCAACTCTTACTCCAACAATTACGGAAGGTTATAACCATCTATTCACTGCCCTCAAGGGTGTGGCCTAATGGTCAATGGAGTGGGTGAAAACCATGAGAAAAGGCGAATTCAAGATTTGAAGTTTATGAATTCCTATGATAACTTTAAGTAAATGTCTAGACATATACGCTATCTGCACAGAAGTTACTGAGTTCACGTGAACCTGTATGTCATAGGTAGATCTGCCCCTGACCATGGGTGATAAATATTTAAATCCCAACAGAGACAATTTTAAATTGTTTGATGTTTGTTTCCCATCCGTGTAAGTCTTGGTAGTCAGATCTCTAATATCTGTGTTGGCGGGAGGCAACAATGGAATAGTCAAGGCACGTGGAAACTCGCCTGGACACCATTTTATCATTTAAAAACAATAGAAGAGTTGCAGAATTAAGGAAACTGATAAATGTGTTCTTCGTAAAGCCCTTGTTGCATCAATAATTTGGCTCTTTGAAATTTACTCCATTTAATCAATTCATGAAACTGAATATGTCCTGCATACCAAGGTGAAAATTAAGAAAGAAGGACAATTATATCACCTTCAATTTTTTCTTTAAGAAGGGGAATAGCTAGCACTTACATATTGAAATTTTATTGAAGACTAATCACCATACATCATTATTCTAATACACTTACAAATTCTAGAGAGATTAAAGCTTGCATAATCATCCTACTTTTTTCTTACTCCTACTAAAACAAACAAAACATATCAACTTTATAGTACAACAACAATAACTATGCATCAATCCTAAGAAGTCGAGATCAACAATATGAATCCTCACTGTTCATGTCGTTGATCCATTTAAGTCCATCTTACTTCAATATTACGATACTAAATTACAATAACAACAAACCTAGTGTGGTCTCATGTGTGAAGTCTGGAGACGGTAGTGTGCACGCGGATTTTACCTCTGCCTTGTGAAAGTATTACGATACTAAATTAAGTATAAAAAAGGTTGTAAGAAGTAGAAGGATATTTTAATTTAATAGGTCCAAAGAAAAGCTCCCATAGCAAACTTCCTCTTGTGTTTTACATCTCCATAAATAGGAAGTCCATATTGAGTAAGCAAACAATCCAACTTCCATTCAGGCATATTCTCATACTCAGCCTTTGTGTATTTTGGATAATGCAATGGCATTTGAAAGCCAAATCCATAACGTTCTTTGCCATTTGATCTTGCCATTGACTCCATAGAAACACCACTCATTTTTTCTTTCTTTATATAATATGCTTTAGTTTGGAAATATATGAATATGGTTTGTGTATTTATAGAGGAAGATAGAGGGTTTGTTAAGCAAATTAAATGATGGTATTCTCAAGGTAGGTGTGGTATATTTTGAAATTAACGAAGGAATTTAAGTTGTTTTTCGATATGATTTATGTGGTTGAATACAAAGAATAGGGAAAACCAACTGGCCCAAATTTCTCATTCCATTTTAGATTCCAAGGTCAGGAACTACTTTCTGCGTTTCAAATTATCTGTCGTACTTTTTAAAAATAATTATCTCAAATTATTTGTCATTTTAGAAGTTTAAGACAAATAAGTTATATTTTTCTCATCTTACCTTTAATAATAATTGTTCTTGAAGATGAAGATAACACATAAATAGAATATGTATTTAATGATGAGAGATTTTATCTTAATACATAAATAAGGGCAAAACAATCTAAACCTCCTCCTAACTAATGTTTCTTAAGAGACCCGTGTAAGAGAAACAAACAGATAATTTAAGATGGAGGGAGTATATATTGAATTTATTAATGACAAAATTAAGAGCAATGATTAGCACGGGTGGATCTACCTTGAAAGGTAGGGGTGATACGCACCCACACGCTTCGGCTATAATTTTGAATATGTATTTATATATCTGGTAAAAATCATATATATTTATTAAGTGCCACCCGTGATACAAAAATGTGATGTGGGTGCCACTGGTTCAGGGAAGACTTTGAAGTTTTTAGATTCCTAAATAATCCGAGCTCGAATCTCTATTGACGCATTAATGCTCTGTGTTGCAACTGCTGCTTTTCATTTTCGTTGTTCCAGTTCTTTTTTATTCTTTTTCCCTTTTTATGCTCTAGGTCTCACCTCTCTTTTTCTTCCTTTTATTTGATATATCTCCCTCTTTCTTGTTCTTCTTCGTTTCTATAAAAAAAATTATTGCGATAATCTTTTTTTTTTTCCTAACAAGTATACTTAGTTCAAAAGCAACTTCTTTCGATAAGCCATTTGAATTGATTTTAGTTAATATATGACATCTCTTTTTTAAAGAATGCAACATTAATCTATATATATTGGATAAGCCATTTGAATTGATTTTAGTTAATATATAGCATCTCTTTTTTAGAGGATGCAACATTAATCTATATATATTGGAGTATAATTGAGCAATATCACTCTCATCTATTTATTTTTTTTTATTTTAAAAAAAGGCTTGAGTTGTAGCCATTTTTGAGTCGATTCTCATGGATTGAAAGTTTGAAACTTTGAAGCTTTTGCTTTGCATAAAATTGCTATACAAACTTGGGAATTAAAATGATAAAATGAACTCGAGAATAAGCAAGGTAAATTATTCTAATTAAACAAATTATTTGTAAAAGTTAAGCTATTTTTAAGCAAATTTTATAATTGGAGGTGCTATTTCATTAAAAAAAAAATTGCAATTTTCTTTCATAATATAATGTACATTAAAGCTTGAAAAAAAAAGTAACTAGACAAAATAAAACTTATTTGTTTATGTATGTGAATAAAAGGCTTAATCAATATAACTAGAATAACAAAATTCTTATTGAAGCGATGCGCCTTTTTATTCGGCGTTTGTGGCTAGAGTTAGATATAAGATTTGCATAATGAGTGGCACCCACAACCTCTAAATCCTGGATCCGCCTCATTATGAAGTTTCTTTTAGTGATTATCTTGGATTTGTTTTTTGGTTAAGTACAACAAGGGTCTGGCCGTCTAGGAAGCTAGTGTGTACGCATACTCATTTTTTGGTTAAGTGTTATCCATAATATGTAAAAACAGATACACGTTATAATAGGCTATTAATTTACTGAATTACTCAAAGTTACCAACTCGTGCTTGGGGTAGAGTTTTCCTTATGGTTGTCTTTTATATGATCTTAATGTGCAAAAATAGAGTTGACATCTTAGTCTAAAAATTGCATTTGCTCGTAATTTTATTGTTAATGCAACCAGAATATTGGTAACAAATACAAGTGGAGAATACAAGATTTTATACAATAGTGATACCGGTTTATTGTCACAATTCAGCTTGTAAGTAATTAAGTTTGAGTATATGATTATGATATCTCAACTTGATATCTAATTTATGTATACACACATATATTGTTTTAAAAAAAAACTAATTATACCCATAAATATAAGAAAAAAAAAAATTCATTGCTTCTCTTTACATGTCTTGGCTCGGATGCCTTTTATTATGTTTTTGTGTTCCTTGAACCAATGGTCTAACGGAAATAACCTCTCTATTCGCACAAGATAAGGGTAAGGTCTGCCTACACACTATCCTTCTCAGACCTTACTTGTGGGATTATATTCGATATATATTGTTGTAGTGTTGAATGTCACTCATTTTAAAATGGTGTTATCAACCACCAATTTAATCAGAATTCAGATCAACATTAATGTCTGCTATGAATAGCAAAGAATTAGGAGCAGTAACGCACACAAGTGGACTGACGACTTTAACATATACTCCATTGAATGCAAGCAAGAAAGTAGATACTATGTTCTTTCATATGCTATCCACCACACAACTTTTGTTAATGGAGACAACCAAATTAAAATGCATAGAAATTAAATTCTTGAAAGGCATTAAATGTGTTAGGTGTTTGTCTAGTTTTTTTATCATAATTGAATTTCTAGGAAAGGATAAAATATTTATCATAATTGGATTTTTCTTTTCCTAGAAGGAATTTATAATTTTTCCATATTTGGCTAGTCTCTTTTCTTGTAGAAAAAAGTTTAGAACTCTATAAATTGATAATTCGTCCTTCTCATTCAGTAGCACCTACAATATAGCCATAGGGGGCTTGAGAGTAGGGGCGGAGCTACCCTTGTCCGAGGGGTGTCAACCGACACCCCTTCGCCGGAAAATAACACTGCGTAAATAGGTATTTTTTAAAAAGAAATTGAATATATACAAGGGGTTGGCACCCCTTGACACAAGACAAACTCTTAGTGCAATGGTCAAGGGGTGTCAAAATTTATACAAGGTTGCAAGTTCCATTCGCGATAGCAGCAAATTTTTTTTATTTTGACACCCCTTTGTATAATTCCTGGCTCCGCCACTGCTTGAGAGTAGTGTTTAGGGGGAGAACTTTACAGGACAAGTGTTAGTGTGTCACTTATGTTTGCCTCTTCGTGAGGTTGTTCTCTTGATATTTTGTACTCTCTTTTTATTATAATGGATTGCTCATGTCCGCCATGGATGTAGGCCAGTTGACCGAACCACGTTATATGTTTGTGTCTCTTTAAATATATTTCTCTTTGTTGTATGATCTATCATTGTTGAATTTTTACTTTACTAACTTCCACGTGACATCTGATTTTTTCGGTCCTAACAAAATGTTTGATCACTAGCTCACTACATTGTGGCGTAAATTCATTCAAAATCACTATAATTGAGAGCAAGACCTCCTACTTGTTAAATTTGTGATAGTAGATGATCATCACTAGGAAATGTCTACTTAGAATATCTTCAAGACCACCTATGGTGGCTTGACTTTGCATACCATTGCTATTTGTCGGTCGTGGATAGGCTCAGTGCATTTAGATTGTTTAACTAAACTTTTTTTTTTTGTTAAAGCAAATAAAAAAATAATTCGGATTTCTAACAACTAATTTTAGGAAAGAACAAGATCTTTCAATAGCAGAAAATAATAAAAATATTGATAATTGATAGTATTGCTTTATAGTTTTCTTGATGGAGATACAAGATATGAAAATGAGATTTATATAATGGTACAATTTGTAACCGCTTGCCTTATTTATTTCTTGCCCATTACTAAGATGTATTATATTAATTACTCATTATGTGACTGATTTGTAATGATATTATGTGACTGATTTGTAATGGTTGAATTGATAATAGCCAATCACATATAATTAGGGATTCAACTGATTTCTTTTCATATTTGTAGTTATTAATGATCTTTCCATTGTGGCTTCCAATGTTCGTATTTATCAATCCCGTATCTATTTTCTCTTTACAGCTAACATGCACGGTATTTCGTAGACGATCCCATAGGTATTGTGAACGTCACTGTGTTAAAACACAAAATCAGAATGACTGTTAGAATAAATAATTGGAAGAAGCAGTAAAGTATAAAAAATATTTCGAGTCCACAATTTGCTTGTGCGTCCTTAAGGAATTTTAATCCCCTCACACGTTGCCAAGGTAATGAGTTAAATCCTCCCAGGATGAAACGGAATAATCCTTCCTGCAACAGTGGCAATACAAACGGCAAGATACCAACGAACTCAAAGAACGGAGCAAAATCACACTTACAAATTTGAGAGAGAATTCTGCGAAATAGAATGCAGGATATTCAGAATGAACGAAGTTCTGTGATGTTTCAGTTATTTGAAAATGCAGTCATGCCGCATAATTTATAAACAATTATCGGAAGAGGTGTGACTGTTCAGGAAAAGCGTCTGTTCAGAAGGGAAAACATTTAGCTTTTGGATTTCAGGATTTTACTTAATTTCATTAATTTGGATTTCACATTTCAGTTAATTTAGTTAATTAACTGACTTGCTTTAAATTTATTATTAAAAAATTAATTAAATAAATATTGTCTAAAAATAATATTATCGATCGTTTGACAAATCCAAATCCAAAGCCGAAGCCGAAGCCGAGCCGAGCGAGCGACGACGACGGCGCGAGGGTTCATTCTCTTCAACTCCTTTTAAGAGTTCTAAGAAATGATTCTACATATACACACACAAATGTAGTTGTCCCTCACCAATGAGGGATAAAGTGCAAGTGATTCTATATACATACACATAAATATAGTTTGTCCCTTACCAATGAGGGACAAAGTGCAAGACAAAAGCTCACTTCATTCAAATTTTTATTTCCCTCTATTTTATTTCCCACCATTTCCAATTCACACTCTTAGACTTTTAAAGCCCAATGCTTAAAGTCTTAAGCCCAATGGTTAAAGTCCAACAATCCCCCACATGAATGGGAATGGCTGTAGCAAGAATGATTATATGTGAAAGCTGTGTGATTTGCAAGTAAGGATTAATTGCATCTGGATATTTAGGTTTCCCTTTGAACTTTCCGTAGTGAACATATGTCAGATATACTCGGTCAATTGGTAGATTTGATATCTTTGAACCGTCGAACATTATTGTATACCTAGACAACCATATGTCACACAACCAACCCTTAACCGTCTTTTGGTTTTTATTGTTGTGTTCGTTTCAGCCATGAATACCGCCTGGTTTCATAAGTGCGTAGAGAATTGGCCTTACAGAATTCTCATTGAAGTGGCTTCCACTTCACACTTACATAGGTGATTCCTAAACGTGTAATCCTGTAGATTGACAATATTTGATAAATACCACATCAAACTTAGGTAATCATTAAAGAACGTGCAAAGTTCTATCCTTGTTACTGAACATTGTCTTCATCACGAGAATGGACCAAAGATTTTACTTTGACAATGTTGAACCGGTCAATCACAACTTCATTTGAGCTCCTTGAACCTAGATCTCGGAATATCCAAAATTTTAGGTAGAGTTACCTCCATGTTGACTTGTCCTCGGCCATAGTCCCATTTCCTTAGATGATTTTTCAACTCCCTCTCTAGTTAAGCCTTTTGTAAGTGGATCCGCCACATTATCCTTTGATCTTACATAATCAATAATGATAATTCCACTAAAAAGTAGTTGTCTAATGGTGTTATGTCTTCGTCGTATATGACGAGACTTTCCGTTATACATAACGCTCCATGCACGTCCTATTGCAGCCTCACTATCGTAATGTATGCAAATAGGATCCAAAGGTTTTGGCCAGAACGGAATGTCTTCTAAGAAATTTCGAAGCCATTCAGCTTCTTCACCGGCTTTATCCAAAGTTATAAACTCTGATTCCATTGTAGAGCGAGCGATGCACGTCTGTTTGGAAGATTTCCAAGACACTGCTCCTCCACCAACAGTAAAAACATATCCACTTGTGGATTTTGTTTCTGTTGAGCCGGTTATCCAATTTGCATCACTATATCCTTCGATAACCGCAAGATATTTATTGTAGTGCAAAGCGTAGTCTTGGGTATATTCCAAATATCCCAGAACTCGTTTCATTGCCACTTAGTGATGTTTGTTGAGATTACTTGTGAATCGACTAAGTTTACGTATTGCACAAGCTATATCAGGTTGTGTAAAGTTCATGATATACATTAAGCTTCCCAACACACGAGCATACTCCAATTGAGACGTACTTTCACCTTTATTCTTTATAAGATGATGGTTTAAGTCAATTGGAGTTCTTGCACTTCTAAATTTCAAGTTTTTGAATTTTTCAAGAACCATTTTCACGTAATGTGATTGAGACAAAGTTAGACTGTGAGGAGTCCTCTGGATTTTAATTCCTAGAATTATATTGGCAACTCCTAAGTTTTTCATATCAAACTTACTACCAAGCATATGCTTAGTAGCTTGAATGTCGGCAATGTCTTTGCTCATTATTAGCATATCATCAACATATAAGCAAACAATGACTACATGATTTGGAACGTTCTTAATGTAAACACATTTATCACATTCATTAATCTTAAAGCCATTTGACAACATGGTTTGGTCAAAGTTCGCATGCCATTGATTGGATGCTTGTTTTAGTCCATAAAGTGACTTAACAAGTCGACACACCTTCTTTTCTTTTCCCGGAACCACAAACCCTTCAGGTTGGTTCATGTAAATTTCTTCCTCTAGATCACCATTTAAGAAGTTTGTTTTTACATCCATTTGATGGATTTGAAGACCATATAAGGCGGCTAACGTTATTAGTATCCGAATGGATGTAATTCTTGTTACCGTTGAGTATGTGTCAAAATAGTCAAGACCTTCTTGCTGTCTAAATCCTTTGACAACAAGTTTTGCCTTGTATTTGTCAATAGTACCATCGTCTTTCATTTTCTTCTTAAAAATCCATTTAGAACCCAATGTTTTGTTACCTGGAGTAAGATCAACCAATTCCCAAGTATGGTTGCTCAATATGGATTCTATTTCACTATTGACAACTTCTTTCCGATATTGTGATTCTGAGGAAGACATTGCTTCCTTGAAGGTACGAGGCTCATTTTCTAGTAGGAAAGTCAGAAAATCTGGACCGAATAAAGTAGATGTCCGTTGACATTTACTTTTTTCTAAGATTTTCCTCATTAGGCATATCATCTGTTATTTCCTCCCGAGGTCGTTTTGACTTTTGGTAGGTCACTTCACTTTTCTTTTTATACAGATAAATAGTTTTAAAGAATTCAGCATTATCTGATTCTATTATCATATTAACGTGAATATCAGGATTTTCTGACTTATGAACCGGAAAACGATATGCCTTGCTATTGGTTACATATCCAATAAATACACAATCAACCGTTTTTGGACCTATCTTAACCCTTTTAGGTTTAGGAACTTGTACCTTAGTTAAACACCCCCACACTTTGAAGTATTTCAAGCCGGGCTTCCTTCCTTTCCATTTTTCATAGGGAATGGACTGTGTTTTACTATGAGGTACACGATTGATTATTTGGTTAGCTATAAGTATAGATTCCCCCTACAAGTTCTGTGGTAAGCCAGAACTTATCAACAACGCATTCATCATCTCTTTCAACGTTCGATTCTTTCTCTCCGCAATTCCATTAGATTGTGGAGAGTAAAGGGAAGTTGTTTGGTGAATAATACCATTTTCCAAACATATTTCTTCAAAAGGAGATTCATATTCGCCACCCCTATCACTTCTTATCATTTTGATCTTTTTGTTTAGTTGCGTTTCAACTTCACTCTTGTATTGCTTGAAAGCATCAATTGCCTCATCTTTACTATTAAGTAAATAAACATAGCAATATTTCATGCTATCGTCAATAAAAGTAATAAAATACTTTTTCCCACCGCGAGATGGTGTTGACTTCATGTCGCAAATATCTGTGTGAATTAAATCTAAAGGACTTGAATTCCTTTTAACAGACTTATAAGGATGCTTAGCATACTTTGATTCCACACATATTTGACATTTGGAATTAATGTAATCAAATTTTGGCAATACTTCTAAATTTATCATTTTTCGCAATGTTTTGAAGTTGAAGTGACCTAAGCGTGAATGCCATAAAGTGTTTGACTCAAGTAAGTAAGAAGAAGCATTAACTTTATTGATAGGAATTGCTATTACATTTAGCTTAAAAGGCCCTCATTTAGGTAACCTTTTCCTAAATACATATCATTCGTACTTAGTACAACACTATTAGAAACAAAAATACATTTGAATCCATTCTTGACAAGAAGTGAGGTAGACACAAGATTCTTGCGAATTTCTGGAACATGGAGAACTTGGTTTAGAGTCACTATTTTTCCCGACGTCATCTTCAACGCAATCTTGCCAACTCCTTCAATTTTCGCTGTAGACGAATTTCCCATGAAAATTGTCTCGTCGGGTCCTTCAGGGGTATAAGAAGAAAATAACTCCTTGTTAGCACAAATATGGCGGGTGGCTCTAGAATCTATCCACCATTCTTTAGGATTTCCTACCAAGTTGCATTCAGACAACATGACACACAAGTCCTACATTTCTTCAACATTTTCAACCATGTTAGCTTGATTCTTCTTCTTCTTATCATTTTTTGGTGCACGAAAATCCACAGCCTTATGCCCAGATTTTCCACAGTTGTGGCAATTACCCTTGACTTTTTCTTGCTTGGGTAATTATTTGGTCCAAAAGCCTTCTTTCTCTTCTTATTTTGTGGCGCCTCCTCAACAATGTTAGCCCTTATTATTGTCGAGTTTCCACGTGACTTCTTTTCAACATTTTTGTTATCTTCTTCTATCCTCAAACGAACAATCAAGTCTTCAAGTGTCATCTCCTTTCGCTTGTGTTTTAGATAGTTCTTAAAGTCCTTCCACAACGGAGGTAACTTCTTAATGAAAGTGGCGACTTGAAAAGCCTCATTTATGACCATACCTTAAATAATAAATTCATAATTAATAACAAGATAACTCTTATTAATAAATTTATTAATTCGGGTCATACCTTCAGCAAGGAGGTCATGCACAATGACTTGTAATTCTTGGACTTGAGTTATGACCGACCTAGTGTCAATCATCTTGAAATCCAAAAACCTTGCAGCCACGAACTTCTTAAGTCCGACATCCTCAGTCTTGTACTTTTTCTCAAGCGTATTCTATAACGCTTTTGGAGTTTCCATGAACTATAGATATTGTACAAGCTATCTTCCAAACAACTCAAAATGTAGTTTTTGCACAAGAAATCAGAATATTTTCATGCTTCAGTTACATCAAATCGTTCGTCATCCGGATTATTTTCAGCTAGGATTGGAGGATCCTCCTTGATGAATTGCTGCAAACTCAATGTAGTAAGATAGAAGAGTATCTTCATTTGCCAACGTTTGAAGTCGATGCCGAAATTTTATATATATATTTCCCTACTATTTTTAGTGGGGTGCAAAGGTGGGAAGGGGGACAAGGTAGCTTCTAGGCTGAGAGTTTGGTCCTGGAACATAGGGACGTTGACGGGTAAGTCTATAGAGTTGGGTAGGATTCTTCAAAGAAGGAGGATCAACATAGTGTGTGCTTAGGAGGCCAGGTGGAGGGGGTACTAAGGCATGTAATGTTAATGGGTATAAACTGTGGTACTCTGGAGATGCCAGGAGTAAAAATGGGGTCGGTATATTAGTCGATAAGGATCTTAGGGAGCTAGTGGTCGAGGTTAGGAAGATAAACAATAGGGTGATGACTGTTAAGCTTGTGGTTGGGGGGCTCACTTTGAATGTGATTAGTGCTTATGTTCCCCAAGTAGGTTTGGGCGAGGAGGTAAAGAGGCAATTCTAGGAGGATTTGGACGAGGTGGTGCGTCGTATTCCATGCACCGAGATGGTTTTCATTGGAGGGGATTTCAATAGCCATATCGGGGCTAATACCGAGGGTTATGATGATGTACATGGAGGGTTCGTTTTTGGGATAGGAACGAGGCAGGTACTTCGCTGTTAGATTTTGCTAGAGCTTTTGATTTGGTGATAGTTAACTCGAGTGTTCCAAAGAGAGAGGAGCACCTGGTCACTTTTTGGAGTACGGTGGTCAGGACCCAGATAGACTATCTTCTCTACAGGAAATGTGATAGAGGTCTTTGCATGGATTGCAAGGTCATCCCTAGTGAGTGTCTCACGACCCAACATAGACTCCTAGTTATGGATCTGGGGATCAGGAGGAATAGAAAGAAGAGAGCAGTGTGCAGTCAATCTAGAGTCAAGTGGGGAAACTTGACTAAGGACAAAGCCCACGAGTTAGGGGAGAGGTTGCTGGCGATGGGGCCTTGGAGTTGTGGGGACACGACTACTATGTGGGCCATGACAACAAACTGCATTAGGGAAGCTGCGAGAGAGGTTTTAGGGGTTACAAAGGGATACCCTGGGAGACGTATAGGGGATTGGTGGTGGAATGCGGAGGTCCAAGATAAAGTTGAAGTTAAGAAAGTGGATTATTTGAAACTAGTGGAGAGCACGAATTGGGAATGTTATAAGAAGACAAAGAAAGAGGCGAAGTTAGCGGTTACGGCGGCTAAGACTGTGGACTTTAGATGCATGTATGCGGAGCTGGGGAGCAAAGGCAGGGATAAGAAGTTGTACAGACTAGCCAAAGTGAGGGAGAGTAAGGCTCGTGACTTGGACCAAGTAAAGTGAATCAAAGATGAGGGCGGCAGGCTATTGATAGAAGATGCCTATATTAGATGAAGATGGCAGACATACTTCCACAAATTGTTGAACGAGGAGGGGGACAGAAGCATTGTGTTGGGTGATTTGGAGAACTCCGATAGTCTGTGTGATTTCAGCTATTGTAGGTGTATTAAGGTCAAAGAGGTTATGGGAGCAATGCGTAAGATGAGTAGGGGAAGAGCTATTAGGCCAGACGAGATCCTCTACAACCATTTCTTCTCCAGTTAGCTTTTACAAGAATAGGCTGCAAGATAAGAAGATCATGCCTGTGCCAAGAATGAAGTTGATTATTCGAATAGCAAACTAACTGTTTCATATGGAAAGGGATGAATATGATCATATCTACTATTATTTTTTATCACAATTTTGTCGGGATACCTTGCTGATCAGGTTGGCTAAATACATGTTGTTAGAAGATGCACAGACGAGGCGTAGAGATACATAGTCAATCAGGTTTTGATTGGATCATTGATATAGAAACGCCTAGTATGCATGGTTTTAGACTCTTTAGATGTGATTACCCTCAAACACAGGTATAGCACACACTTCAGTTATAGACGTTATACGTATCATATATTCATATACAGTCAGAATCAATGGTAGAGGCAGAATTTCACTTAAGGGAGAATGTGGCCAGATTTTTCCTTACATATAGTGTAATTTTTCAGCGAAGGGGATTCCGATGAATTCCTTTCCGCCCCCAAAATCCGTCCCTGGTTAGAATACATATGTAAATATGAATTTTCATAATATTGTAACGTACCAGATAGAGTTTCAGAAACATTTTCAGCTCTCAGTATACAACAGATATCCATTATAAAATTGCATGTTGCTTTTCAACTCTTACTCCAACAATTACGGATAGTTATAACCATCTATTCACTGCCCTCAAGGGTGTGGCTTAATGGTCAATAGAGTGGGTAAAAACCATGAGCAGAGGCGGATTAAAGATTTGAAGTTAATGGATTCCTACGAAAACTTTAAGTAAATATCCAAACATATACGCTATCTGGACAGAAGTTACTAAGTTCATGTGAACCTGTATGTCATAGGTAGATTCGCCCGTGACCATGGATGATAAATATATAAATCCCAATAGAGACGAAAAATTATTTGATGCTTGTTTCCATCTGTGTAAGTCTTGGTAGTCAAATCTCAAATATTTGTGTTGGCCGGAGGCAACAATGGAATAGCCAAAGCACGCGAAAAGTCGACTGGACACCATTATCATTTAAAAATAATAAAAGGGCTGCAGAATTAAGGAAACTGGTAAGTGTGTGCTTCCTAAAGACCTTGTGTTGCATCAATAATTTGGCTCATTGAAATCTACTCCATCTAATCAATTCATGAAACTGAATATGTTCTGCATACCAAGGTAAAAATTAAAAAAGGAAGGACAATTATATTAATTTGCTCCCATTCATGCTTCAATTTTCTTTAAGAAGGGAAATAGCTAGCACTAACATATTGAAATTTTATTGAAGACTAATCATCATACATCATTATTGTAATTACACTTACTAATTATAGATAGATTAAAGCTTGCATAATCATCCCACTTTTTTCTTACTCCTACTTTAACAAACTTCACACAAAACATATCAACATTATACTACATTAACAACAACTATGCATCGATTCCAATAAGTCAGGATCAGCAATATGAATCCTTACGGATCATGTCGCTGATCCATTTAAGTTCGTCTTAATTCAATAGTACGATACTAAATTACAACAACAACAAACCTAGTGTCGTCTCCATAGGCGAGGTTTGGGAAGAATAGTGTGTACGCATACCTTACCCCTATCCACGGAAGGTATTACGATACTAAATTAAGTATAAAAAAAGTTTTAAGAAGAAGTAGAAGGGATATTAATTTAATAGGTCCAAAGAAAAGCTCCCATAGCAAACTTCCTCTTGTGTTTTACATCTCCATAAATAGGAAGTCCATATTGAGTAAGCAAACCATCCAACTTCCATTCTGACATAATCTCATACTCAGCCTTTGTGTATTTTGGATAATGCAATGGCATTTGAAAGCCAAATCCATAGCGTTCTTTGCCATTTGATCTTGCCATTGACTCCATAGAAACACCACTCATTTTTTTTCTTCTTTATATAATATGCTTTAGTTAGGAAATATATGAATATGGTTTGTGTATTTATAGAGGAAGATAGAGGGTTTGTTAAGCAAATTAAATGATGGCATTCTCAAGGTAGGTGTGGTATATTTTGAGATTAACGAAGGAATTTAAGTTGTTTTTCAACATGATATATGTGGTAGAATACAAAGAATAGGGAAAACCACCTTGTCCAATTTTCTTATTCCATTTTAGATTCCAAGGGTTAGGAAATACACCCCTCCGTGTGATGATCCAAACGGTCATCACTTGTTTTAAATTAAATTCTATGGCTCCAAGGCCTTAAAAACCTCATTTAGAGTCACTTAGATTTGTGTACGCAGTTTGTACGCGTAGCCGGAAAGCTTAAATATGAAAATTTATAAAAAAATGATAAGTTTTGATTATAATATGAGTTAATTTGACTTCGGTCAACATTTAGGGTAAACGGATCCGGACCTGTGATTCGACGGTCCCGGAGGATCCGTAGCAAAATATGGGACTTGGGCGTATGCCCGGAATCAAATTCCGAGGTCCCGAGCTCGAGAATTTTTTTTTAAAGGAAATTATTTTTTTGAAATTATTAAGAAAATTTGAAATACAATTTGATTAGAACGTGGTGGTATCGGGACCGTATTTCAGTTCCGGCGCCCGGTAAAGGTCTTATATATGGTTTAAGTCATTCATGTAAAATTTGGTTGAAAACGGACGTCGTTTGTCGTGATTCGGACTTGAATTACTAAATTTGATACTTGATGAAGTTTGAGAAAAATTGTTGATTTTGAGGTTTGATTCATTGTTTTGAGGTTATTTTGGCGATTGGATCACACAGATAAGTTCGTATGATGTTGCTGAGTTAGTACCTATGTTTGGTTAGGAGCCCTGAGGGCTCGAGTGTGTTTCAGATGTATTTTGGGAGGTTTTGAACTTAAGAAAAATTGCAGAAAAAGCTATTCAGGTGTTTGGTATTTCCTTCTTCGCGTTCGCGGGATGGCCCTCACGAACGCGATATGTAAGTTGTTGCTGAAGGAATTTCCTTCTATGCGAATGCGTAGCCCAAGTCGCAAACGCGAGGCAGTAGAGGGCTATACCTTCGCGAACGCGGTCTTGGCCACGCGAATGCGAAGGCCAAATGGGCATGGGCAGGGGAGTGGTAGTTACCTTACGCGAACGCGAAACGTTGGACGCGAACACGAGGGCTCGAGAAACTAAAGCTTCATGAATGCGAGCACATTAACGCAAACGCGAAGGCTTAACCAGCCTGACCCATCATGAACGAGAAGTTCGCGTAGAGTAAAATCGCCTAGTTAAATTTTAAAACTTCAGAACAGTAGCCTTACGGGATTTCATAAAATTTTCATAAACTCCTTCTTCTCCAAAGTTCTTAGGCGATTTTTGAGGCACTTCTTTACCAAAACTCCTTGGGTAAGTAATCTTTAACTTGTTTTCTTCCATTTTCATCAACATCTATTAGATTTCTAGGCCTAAAACATGTGATTAAAGGTAGAAAATTAGGGATTTGGGTAGAGTTAGGATTTTTGATTAATTGTAATTTAGACCTCGTTTTGGGGTTGAATTATGGAAATAATTGCATATTTGGGCTCGTGGGTGAATAGGTGATTCGATTTTGGTCCGAACCTCATGTTTTGACCAAGCGGGCCCGGGCTCGATTTTTGAAAAGAATGATTAGAAAGCTATAATTAAGCATTGCAATTGGATTTGTTTAGCATTTATTAATATTATTAAATCGATTATGCATAGATACGATTGTGTTGGAGCCAGATTCGAAAGGAAAGGCGGTATTTGAGGCTTGAGTTGGCCGTGAAAGTTTGAGGTAAGTGTTCGGTCTAACCTTAGCTTGAGGGATTATGAGTTGTGTCCTATTTTCTATTTGCTTCTTATTGAGTACGACGTATAGACATGGTGACGAGTATCTGTAAGTTGGTGTCAAGCATGACCGTGAGTCTTATATTGTGATTTTCATGATTTCGTTGTATTATTCATGCCTTGGTGAAGATTTCCATTTGTAGTGTAAAGTTGTGGAAGGAATCATGACCTATAAACACTGAAGAGCGTTGGCTTCAGTTGTATAACGAATTGTGGAAGTATAAGTGATAATTGAAACTCTAGAGCATTGACTCGAGTTGCGAAGTGAATTGTGAAGTAAAAGTGAGAAATAGAAGAGATCATTGTGTTGCCCATTTGCCGGGCTAGTGTTGAGTTGTGCTTCCCTTGCATTGTGTTCTTAATTTAGCATTTCAGATGCTTAGGTTGATGATTCTTTATGTTGGGTAGGGATTATGGTTATAGTTGAAATAGTTAGGTGTTATAACAGAGGTAGTCAAGTGTTGTAACAAGTTTGATTATAGATGAGATAGTTAGATGTTGTAACAAGTTATGTTATATTTGAGGTAGTTAGATGTTGGATTTAGATTTGGTTATATCTGTTTCTCCCTTACCGGGACGCACTTATTTTATGATGTCGATTCCCTCGCCGGGATAGTGGGTTCATTGGTGATCCCTTGCCGGGACTGTTGTTATGATTATTGTTGACTGTATATTTGGAACGGGTTGCGAGCTGCAACATTTTTATTATATATATGGATCGGGTTGCACGCCGCAATAATATTATATATGGATCGGTTTGCACGCCATAACATATATTATATTGAATCGGGTTGCACGCCGCAACAGATATTATATTGGATCGGGTTGCACGCCGCAATAGATATTTTATTGGATCCGGTTGCACACCGCAACAGATATTATATTGGATCGAGTTGGATGCCGCAACAATGTCAAATGATAAGGAATCGGGTTGCGCGCCGCAACAGTATTATTATTGTATAGTTGTAGTTATTGAATTGTCCTTTCATATTTTATCCCCCCTCCCATTTAAACTACTTGTTCCTGTTTATTTTCTACCATATATTATATAACTGCACATGTTTATCTGGAGTCTGATTCTAGCCTCTTCACTACCTCGCCGGGGTTAGGCCAGACACTTACCAGGACATGGGGTCGGTTGTGCTGATACTACACTATGCACTGTGTGCAAATTCTAGAGCAACATTTGTGCGCAACAGTAGCTCGGGAGCCAGCCTTCAGTCCACCGAGACACCGAGGTATCCTTGCTAGCGTCCGCAGGCCCGACGTCTCCTCTATCTTATATTTTGTTATGTTATCTCATGTATTCGAGACAAACAGTGTTATATTTCCTTCAAACGGTTGTATTTAGTACTCTTAGTAGTCCGTGGATGTTATGACACCAGGTTCTGGTTAGAAGCATGTGTTGGTTTCAAGATATTTTGATTTTACATTTACTTAAGACTTCCGCTTAATCTCATATTTTGCTGTTATCTAAATGTTTATCGCTTGCTAATATATGTTGTAAAAAGGATTAAAATAAAAGAGTTAAGAGTTCATAAATTTTGTGGCTTACCTAGCTTCTAAGAGTAGGCGCCATTACGACTCCCGAGGGTGGAAAATTCAGGTAGTGACAAGTTGGTATCAGAGCTCTAGGTTACATAGGTCTCACAATTCATGGACAAGCTCAGTAGAGTCTGAGGGATCGGTATCGAGACGTCTGTATTTATCCCCAGAGGATAGAAAGTTAGAAAAAACTTCACATTCATTCTTTCCTGTAGTGCAATCTTGTTCTCTCAATGCTAAGTTGAAACCCCTACTCTTGTCCTTTCACGAATGGCGAGTCATGCACCGCTTCTTCAGCCGAGCAGCAACACAGACCGGTGATAGATCAGCTATGTCTTCGGTGGCTTTGTGGAGGTTGTATAAGTTTTACCAAGCTCTTCACTACTACTTTCAGCAGTGCATTTTCTGAAGATCCCCAAGATTTTCTAGATAGTTGTCATAAGGTTCTCAGAAACATGGGGATAGTTGAGACCAATGGGGTCGATTTTGCTATTTTTTGCTTGTCTGGATTCGCCAAGACTTGGTGGAGAGATTATTGCTTGGCTAGACCAGCCGGGTCGCTAGTTTCGACTTGGGAGCAGTTCACGCAGCTATTTCTTGAGAAGTTTTTTCGCATCACTCAAAGAGAGGTATTAGAGGCGGAGGTAAAGATTCTAGAGGTGGAGATAAAGGTATTGGAGGTGGAGGTGCAGGTACTGTTCTGGTTTGTGGTAAAGAAGCTTCGATTTTATTTGTGCCGTATGTGGTCATGCCCAGTGATTCCTTGAGTGCCCCTATTTATGTGTTTATACCGGTGGGTGATTCTATTATGGTGGATCGCATATATTGTTCATGTATAGTGGTTATTGAAGGCCTTGAGACTCGTGTATATTTGCTTCTTCTGGACATGGATGATTTCAGTGTTATATTGGGGATGGACTGGTTATTACCTTACCACGCTATCTTGGACTTTCATGCCAAGACTGTGACTTTGTCTTTATCGGGTTTGCCTCATTTAGAGTGGAGAAGGACTCCTGGTCATTCTACCCGCAGTGTTATCTCGTATGTGAAGGCTCAACGTATGGTCGAGAAGGGGTGTTTGTCCTATTTGGCATATGTTCGTGATTCTAGTGCTAAGGTTCCCTTTATTGATTCTGTGCCCATTGTTCGTGAGTTTCCTGATATTTTCCCTTCAGACCTGCTGGGTATGCCACCCGACAGGGATATTGACTTTTGCATTGATTTGGCTCCGGGCACTCAGCCCATTTCTATTCCACCGTATCGTATGGCCCCACCTAAGTTAAAAAAGCTAAAGGAACAGTTGCAGGATTTGCTTAAGAAGGGTTTCATTAGACCTTATTTCGCCTTGGGGTGCGCCGATGTTGTTTGTCAAGAAGAAGGATGTGTCAGTGAGAATGTGTATTGATTACCGGCAATTGAACAAGGGAACAACCAATAATAAATATCCGTTACCGAGGATTGATGATTTGTTCGATCAGCTTCAGGCTTCCAAGGTATTTTCCAAGATTGACTTGAGTTATGGCTACCATCAGTTGAGGATTAGGGCATCCGATGTCCCTAAGACAGCTTTCCGCACTTGCTACGGGCATTATGAGTTCTTAGTTATGTCATTCAGGTTGACAAATGCCCCAACAACTTTTATGGATTTGATGAACTGAGTGTTCAGGCCTTATTTGGATTCGTTCGTGATAGTCTTCGTTGATGATATATTGATATATTCCCGCAGCCAGGAGGAGCACGAACATCACCTTAGAGTGGTTCTTCAGACTCTGAGGGGTAGTCAGTTATATGGAAAGTTCTCAAAGTGTGAGTTCTAGTTGAGTTCAGTTGCATTTCTGGGTCATGTTGTGTCAGTAGAGGGTATTCAGGTTGATTTGAAGATGATTGAGGCAGTCAAGAACTGTCCTAGACCAGCATCAGCTATAGAGATTCGGAGTTTCTTGGGGTTGGCACGCTACTATCGTTGGTTCGTGGAGGGGTTTTCGTCTATTGCAGCCCCGATGACCAGGTTGACCCAAAAGGGTGCCCAGTTCAGATGGTCGGATGAGTGTGAGGCGAGATTTTAGAAGCTCAAGACAGCTCTGACTACGACATCGGTGTTGGTTTTGCCCACAGGTTCAGGGCCTTATATAGTTTATTGTGATGCTTCCTGTATTGGGCTTGGTGCAGTGTTGATGCAGGATGGCAAGGTCATTGCCTATGCTTCGCCGCAGTTGAAGATTCACGAGAAGAACTATCCAGTTCATGATTTGGAGTTGGCAGCCACAGTTCACGCATTAAAGATTTGGAGGCATTATCTGTATGGCGTGGCATGTGAGGTGTTCACGGATCACAAGATTCTTCAGTATTTGTTCAAGCAAAAGGAGTTGAATTTGAGGCAGAGAAGGTGGTTGGAGTTGTTGAAAGATTATGATATCACCATTTGATATCATCCGGGAAAGGCCAATGTGGTGGCCGATGCTTTGAGTAGGAAGTCAGCCAGTATGGGCAGTCTTGCTTATATTTCGGTCGGTGAGAGGCCGCTTGCCTTGGATGTTCAGGCTTTAGCCAATCAGCTCGTGAGACTGGATGTTTCTTATCCTAGTCGCGTGTTAGCTTGCATGGTTGCTCGTTCTTCATTACTGGAGTGCATCCGTGATCGTCAGTATGATGATCCCTATTTGTGTGTCCTTAGAGGCACGGTGCAGCGTAGAGGTGCCAGGCAGGTTACCTTAGATGATAATGGAGTTTTGAAATTGCAGGGTCGAGTTTGTGTGCCTAATGTGGATGGGCTTCGAGAGTTGATTTTAGAGGAGGCCCATAGCTCCCAGTACTCTATTCATTCGGTCTCCGCGATGATGTATCAGGATTTGCGGCAGCATTACTAATGACGTAGAATGAAGAAGGATATCGTTGCATATGTGGCTCGGTGTTTGAATTGTCAGCAGGTTAAGTACGAGCATCAGAGGCCTGGTGGTTTATTTCATAGGATTGAGCTTCTCGAGTGGAAGTGGGAGCGGATCACTATAGACTTCGTTACTGGACTCCCGTAGACTCGGAAGAAGTTCGACGCAGTATGGATCATTGTTGATAGGCTGACCAAGTCAACACATTTCATTCCTGTGGCAGTCTCTTATTCTTCTGAGAGTTTGGCTGAGATCTATATTTGGGAGATTGTTTGCCTTTATGGTGAGACCGTATCTATCATTTCGAACCGGGGTACGCAGTTTACCTCGCATTTCTGGAGAGCAGTTAAGCGACAGTTGGGCACATGGGTTGAGGCGAGCACAACATTTCATCCCCCGATGGGTAGTCTGAGCGGACTATTCAGATTTTGGAGGATATGCTCAGGGCTTGTGTTATTGACTTTGGAGGCTCGTGGGATCAGTTTTTGCCTTTAGCAGAGTTTGCCTACAACAACAGCTACCAGTCGAGTATCCAGATGGCTCCTTACGAGGCTTTATATAGTAGGCGGTGTCGATCTGCGGTTGGATGGTTTGAGTCTGGAGAGGATCGGGTGTTGGGTACAGATCTAGTTCAGGAGGCATTGGACACGGTCACGATTATTCAGGGCAGGCTTCATACGGCTCAGTCCAGGCAAAAGAGTTATGCAGACCGCAGGGTTCGAAATGTGGCTTTTATGGTTGGTGAGCGGGTATTGCTCCGAGTGTCGCTTATAAAGGGCGTGATGAGATTTGAGAAGAAGGGAAAGCTTAGACATAGGTTCATTGGTCCGTTTGAGATTCTTGATAGAGCGGGAGAGGTGGCTTATAGACTTGCATTGCCGCCGAGCTTATCAGCCGTGCATCCAGTGTTTCATGTGTCCATGCTTCAGAAGTATCACGACGATCCATCCCACATGTTAGATTTCAGCACTGTCCAGTTGGAAAAGGACTTATCTTATGAGGAGGAGCCAGTGGCTATTCTAGACCGACAGGTTCATCAGTTGAGGTCGAAGAGTTTTCCTTCTATTCGTGTCCAATGGAGAGGTCAGCCTGCTTAGGTATCGACCTGGGAGTCCGAGTCCGATATGCGGAGCCGTTATCCCCATCTTTTTCCCGACTCAGGTACTTCCTTCTTATGTCCGTTCGAGGACGAACAATTATTTTAGACGTATTAAATTCTATGGCTCCGAGGCCTTGAAAACCTCATTTAGAGTCACCTCGATTTGCATGCATAATCCGGACGCGTAGCCGAAAAACTTAAATATGAAAATTTGTGAAAAATGATAAGTTTAGATTATAATATGAGTTAATTTGACTTTGGTCAATATTTTGGGTAAACGGATCCAAACCTGTGATTCGACTGTCTCGGAAGGTCCGTAGAAAAATATGGGACTTAGGCGTATGCCCGGAATCGCATTTCGAGGTCCCGAGCCCGAGAGACAAATTTTTAAAGGAAATTATTTTTCTGATATTGTTAAGGAAATTTGAAATGAAATTTGATTAGAACGTGTTGGTATCGGGCCCGTATTTTGGTTCCGGCGCTCGATACAAGTTTTATATATGGTTTAAGTCATTCCTGTAAAATTTGGTTGAAAATGAACGTCGTTTGCCGTGATTCGGACTTGAATTGCTAAATTTGATACTTGATGAAGTTTGAGAAAAGTACTTGATTTTGAGGTTTGATTCACTGTTTTGAGGTTATTTTGGCGATTGGATCGCACAGATAAGTTCGTATGATGTTGCTGAGTTAGTACCTATGTTTGGTTAGGAGCCCAGGGCTCAGGTGTGTTTCGGATGTGTTTCGGGAGGTTTTGAACTTAAGAAAAATTGCATAAAAAGCTGTTCAGGTGTTCTGGTATTTCCTTCTTCGCCTTCGCAGGATGGCCCTCGCGAACACGATGTGTAATTTGTTTTTGAAGGAATTTCCTTCTACGCGAACGCGAGGCAGTGGGGGCTATACCTTCGCGAACGCGGTCCTGGACACACGAAAGCAAAGGCCAAATGGGCCTGGGCAGGGGAGGGGTAGTTACCTTACACGAACGCGACCCACTGGACGTGAACGCGAGGGCTCGAGAAGCTAAAGCTTCGCAAACGCGAGCCCATTAATGCGAACGCGAAGGCTTAACCAGCCTGACCCATCGCGAACGCGAAGGGTCTCTTGCGAATACGTAGAGTAAAATCACCCAGTTAAATTTTAAAACTTCAGAACAGTAGCCTTACGGGATTTCATAAAATTTTCATAAACCCCTTCTTCTCCAAATTTCTTAAGCGATTTTGGAGACACTTCTTCACCAAAACTCCTGGGGTAAGTAATCTTTAACTTGTTTTCTTCCATTTACATCAACATCTATTAGATTTCTAGGCGTAAAACATGTGATTAAAGGTAGAAAATTAGGGATTTGGTAGAGTTAGGAATTTTTGATTAATTGTGATTTAGACCTCGTTTTGGGTTTGAATTCTAAAAATAAATATATATTTGGGCTCGTGGGTGAATGGGTGATTCGATTTTGGTCCGAACCTCATGTTTTGACCAAGCGGGACCCGGGGTAGATTTTTGGGGTTTTGGAAAAAATGATTAGAAAGCTATAAGTAAGCATTGGAATTGGATAATTTAGCATTTATTGATATTATTAAATCAATTATACATAGATACGATTGTGTTGGAGCCAAATTCGAAAGGAAAGGCGGTATTTGAGGCTTGAGTTGGCCGTGGAAGTTTGAGGTAAGTGTTCGGTCTAGCCTTAGCTTGAGGGATTAGGAGTTGTGTCATATTTGCTATTTTTTTCTTGTTTAGTACGACGTATAGGCATGGTGACGAGTATCTATACGTTGGTGTCAAGCATGATCGTGAGTCTTATATTGTGATTTTCATGATTTTGTTGTATTATTCATGCCTTGGTGAAGGTTTCCATTTGTTGTGTAAAGTTGTGGAAGGAATTGTGACCTATAAACATTGTAGAGCGTTGGCTCCAGTTGTATAACGAATTGTGGAAGTATAAGTAATAATTGAAACTCTAGAGCATTGATTCGAGTTGCGAAGTGAATTGTGAAGTAAAAGTGAGAAAGAGAAGAGATCATTGTGTTGCCCATTTGCCGGGCTAGTGTTGAGTTGTGCTTCCTTTCCATTGTGTTCTTAATTTAGCATTTTGGATGCTCAGGTTGGTGATTCTTTGTGTTGGGTAGGGATTATGATTATAGTTGAAATAGTTAGGTATTAGAGCGAGTTTGGTTATAGCAGAGGTAGTCAAGTGTTGTAACAAATTTGATTATAGCTGAGATAGTTAGATGTTGTAACAAGTTGAGTTATAGTTGAGGTAGTTAGATGTTGGATTTAGATTTGGTTATATATGTTTCTCCCTTGCCGGGACGCACTTATTTTATGATGTCGATTCCCTCGCCTGGATAATGGGTTCGTTAGTGATCCCTTGCCGGGACTGTTGTTATGATTATTGTTGACTGTATATTTGGAACGGGTTGCGAGCCGTAATATTTTTATTATATATATGGATCGGGTTGCATGCCGCAACAATATTATATATGGATCGGGTTGCACGCTACAACATATATTATATTGGATCGGGTTGCACGCCGCAACAGATATTATATTGGATCGGGTTGTACGCCGCAATAGATATTATATTAGATTGGGTTGTATGCCGCAACAGATATTATATTGGATTAGGTTGGACGCCGGAACAGTTATATTTGTGATTCGGGTTGCATGCCGCAACAATGTCAAATGATAAGGAATCGGGTTGCGCGCCGCAACAGTATTGTTATTGTATAGTTGTAGATATTGAATTGTCCTTTCATATTTTATTAAGTTTCTGTTAGATTTGGTATGTGTCCCCGAAGCATGTACCCCCTCCCATTAAACTGCTTGTTCCTGTTTATTTTCCACCTTATATTATATAACTGCACATGTTTATCTGGAGTCTGATTCTAGCCTCATCACTACCTTGTCGGGGTTAGGCCAGACACTTACCAGCACATGGGATCGGTTGTGCTGATACTACACTCTGCACTGTGTGCAGATTCCGGAGCAGCATTTGGCACGCAACAGTAGCTCGGGAGCCAGCTTTCAGTCTACCGAGACGCCGAGGTAGCCTTGCAGGCGTCCGCAGGCCCGCTGTCTCCCCTATCTTATATTTTGTTATGTTATCTCATGTATTCAAGACAAACAATGTTACATTTCCTTCAAACAGTTGTATTTAGTACTCCTAGTAGTCCGTGGATATTGTTACACCAGATTCTGGTTAGAAGCATGTGTTGGTTTCGAGATATTTTGATTTTACATTTACTTAAGACTTCCGCTTAATCTCATATTCCGCTGTTATCTAAATGTTTATCGCTTGCTAATATATGTTGTAAAAAGTATTAAAATAAAAGAGTTCTGAATTCATAAATTTCGTGGCTTGCCTAGCTTCTACGAGTAGGCGCCATCACGACTCCCAAGGGTAGAAAATCCGGGTCGTGTCACTCCGTCCCAACTTATATGTTGCATTTCTCTTTTACACGCCTTTAAGAAAATATTAAATAGGAAAATTTTTTGACAATTTTACACTATATACTCCTTCCGGTTCACAATAAGTGACCAATTTGCCTTTTATTTTGGTTCAAAATAAGTGTCTAGTTATGCAATCAAGAAAGAATTCAATTTATTTTTATAAAATAACCCCTATGTACATATCCCTAAAACGTTTTCTTACTCCTCATATTAAATATTTAATTAGGGGTAGTTTAATTAGTCATAGTAGGTATTTTTGTATAGAATTTTGTATTTTCTTAATGGACGTGCTAAAAGCAAATTGGTCACTTATTGTGAACCGGAGGGAGTATATCTTAAAATATAATCTCTCTTCATTTAATATTTACTCATAATTAAGGTATTTGTATTTTTCAAGAACAATTAATATTAAGGGTAAAGTATGAAAAAAATAATTAATTTACTCTTGAACTTTTAAGAAGACAAATAATTTGAGACAATTATTTTTAGAAACCACGACAAATAATTTGAAATAGAAGGAGTATATATTGAATTCATAGACAAAATTAAGAGCAATGATTAGTGTGAAGTTTGCTCTTGTGATTATCTTGGATTTGTTTTTTTTGGTTTAGTGCTATCCATAATATGTAAAAACACATACACGTTATAATAAAGTTACCAACTCGTGCTTAGGGTAGAGTTTTCCCTACAGTTGTCTTTTATATGATCTTAATGTGCAAAAATAAAGTTTGCCTTTTAGTCTAAGAAAATGTATTTGCTCATGGTTTTATTGTCAATGCAACCAGAATATTGACATATATAATTACCGGATTTTACACATGTAAGTAAGCTTGAGTATATGACTATGATATCTCAAATTTGATACCTAATTTCTGTATATACGTATATTTTTTTCATAGAAAAACAATTTATACACGTATATAAGGAAAAAAAAAATCGCTAAGCAGTGTATGTCATTGCTTGTCTTTACATGTCTTTGCTCGGACTCCTTTTGTACTGCTATGTTTTTATTTTCCGTGAGCCAATGATCTATCAAAAATAATATTTCTGCACGCATAAGATAGTTGTATGGTCTGCGTATATACTACCCTTTCTAGACCATACTTATTGTAAGATTACATTGGTTACGTTGTTGTTGTTCTAGTGTTGAATATTACTCATTTGAAAATGGTGTCTCAGCCACTAATTAAATCAATTCAGATGAACATTAAAGTCTGCTATAGCAAAGAATTAGGAGCAGTAACGCAACACAAGCGGACTGACGACTTAACATATACTCCATTGAATGCAAGCAAAAAAGTAGATATATATGTTCTTTTATATGCTATCCACCACACAAACCTTGTTAATGGATACAACCAAATTAAATAAAATGCATAGCAATTAAATTCTTGAAAACATTAAATGTTGATCACCAAGTTCACTATATTGTGGAGGATATTCATTCAAAATCACTATAATTGAGAGCAATGCCTCCTACTTGATATATATGTATGAAGAGGCGGAGCCACAGTGTTGGTTGCGAGTTCGGCCGAACCCAATAACTTTTGTTTAAATTTGTATTTGTATTACGAAATCCAATAAATATATACAAATTATTAATCTAGAACCCGATAACTTAAAAGAACTATAATCCCGACCACATAAAGTTCAAATCCTAGCTTCGCCTCTCCATGTGTGATAGTGGATAATCATCACTAGGGAATGCCTACGTAGAATATGTTTAAGACCACATATGGTGGCTTGACTTAGCATACCATTGCTATTTGTTGGTTGTGGTTTGCGTTATTGGAGCATATTGTTACACAAAATTATGCTGGATGGATGTTTTCTAAATCATTGTTTATATTTTGATCTCGTTAAAAAATATTATGCGAAAATATTTTTGCGCCAAAATTTCCTCGATCACCAGAAATTTGAAATACCAAGAATTTTAACGATTAACCATCAGGATTGTGACAAAATCCTGACGATCACCATAAAAGCAGAGCCACCTTATAAGAAGGGGAGTCACCTTCGCGGGAAAAATGCATTGTGTAGGTAGATTTTAAAAAAAATTTATATGTATGTAAATTGTGTATTGATTCCCCTTAATTTTCCGGAATATTTACTTTTATGTATTTTGATATCTCTTAATGGAAATTCTGGTTCCGCCACCGCATAAATGCTGCGCGTTCTAAAATTTTGCTCGACGTGCTTTAAAATTTTGGCACTCAAGAAAAATCTTGCATGAATATTCATCGAGTTTTTGCAACCATAGGTCGGATTATTTGCACTGTATCATCTTTTTTAGGTTACTTTTAAAATTTTATCTCCGCTAGTCTAGTGGGATAAATTTTATCTTTAAAAGTAGTTGGATTAATTTTTCTGTTTACAAATAAATTCAGCCTAGTGACAACGGACAAACAATTTAAAATAGTGGCATAAAAAAGGCCATTTATGCAAATGCCGCCAACTAATAAGGTAGTAAAAATTACACGGGCCGTTCTATTTGGTCGTCCTCATTTAACCTATACTCATTTCTTTTAAAAGTTTGAACTTGTACTCATTTTAAAACAACTTCGGCCATTTTCTCCTCCTCCTTCTCCTCCTTCTTCTTTCTTCTACTGCTGTTGATGCTGCTATGAAACTTCAGTTAATGGGATGATTGCCATAAGTATGTTTATCAGATTAATTAAAAATAAATTATAAATAATTAAGTAAGTTACTAGACAATAATTTGCGAATATTTTTCCGTACGGGAAGTATAAGGTCACACTTAGTGATTCTTTTCATGATAATTTTGTTCTTTTCACGTTTATTGTTTTCAAAATTGATGATTTAGATACTGTTGGCAATCTGATTATTTTATAGTAGTAATACATTATAAAAGAATAAGGTGATTATTTATCTAGTATGTTAGAAAGCTTTTTCAAAAATTTCAGCTTATATAGTGCTGAAATTTTTACAAATGAACTAAATAACTTCAGCATCTTCTGCTAAAGTTTTTAAAAAAACTTTATGACAAAACTTATGAATCCAGGACAAAAAAAACTTCAGCTTATTTAGTGCTGAAGTTTTTACAAATGAACTAAATAACTTCAGCATCTTCTGCTGAAGTTTTTGAAAAAGCTTTATGAGAAAACTAATGAATCCAGGACAAAACTTCAGCTTATTTAGTGCTAAATTTTCTACAAATGAACTAAATAACTTCAGCACCTTTTGCTGAAGTTTTTGAAAAAGCTTAATGACAAAACTAATGAATCCAGGACAAAGAAAAGCTTCAACTTATTTAGTGCTGAAGTTTTTACAAATGAACTAAATAACTTCAGCATCTTCTGCTGAAGTTTTTGAAAAAGCTTTATGACAAAACTAATGAATCCAGGACAAAAAAAAGCTTCCACTTATTTAGTGCTGAAGTTTTTACAAATGAACTAAATAACTTCAGCATCTTCTGCTGAAGTTTTTGAAAAAGCTTTATGACAAAACTAATGAATCCAGGACAAAACTTCAGCTTATTTAGTGCTAAATTTTTTACAAATGAACTAAATAACTTCAGCACCTTTTGCTGAAGTTTTTGAAAAAGCATAATGACAAAACTAATGAATCCAGGACAAAAAAAAGCTTCAACTTATTTAGTGCTGAAGTTTTTACAAATGAGCTAAATAACTTCAGCATCTTCTGTTGAAGTTTTTGAAAAAACTTAATGACAAAACTAATGAATCCAAAACAAAAAAGCTTCAGCTTATTTGGTGCTGAAGGTTTTACAAATGAACTAAATAAATTCAGCATCTTCAGCAATTATAAATAAAAACTTCAGCACACTTCAGGCCCGTCTATTAGAATTCTGAAGTTTGCGTGATTGCCTTTGCTACTTCAGGCCCGTATGTTGAAGTTACGCGAAAAAGTGGGTATGCTTGCAATTTTTTGCAAAGCGGGTACAAGTTAAAACGTGACCCAAAAAGCGGGTATAAATATAAATGCCCCAATAAAGTATGGTTGGAATGAAGTACACAAATAGTTCTTAAAGTGAATTTCTGTTCCCGCTTGTCTCATGAGCAGAACTACAAATTTAACAATTGTTTTACCTCATTTGTCACATGGGTAAAACTTTAATTTTTGACCTTAAAACTCTGCCCATGGGACAAGCGGAAGTGGGGGTCAAAATTTAAAAGACCACCCCCAAAAGTATCATATTTCTATAATTGTTTGGTATGGTTGGGTCGCCTAATAACTTGGGCATTTCTTCTGAATCCAATCTTCTTACAGGCTGACTCATGTGGGTCGGCACGTTATGGAATTCTTGGGCTTAATTGTTACACAAATAAGCTGGCCAAATTCAATATTAATTTTTTTAATCGGTATATATATTTAATCGATTATTTTTTGTTTAAGAGAATAGGTAGGCGATCATTTAATTTAATTCTTTTATTTGAAAACAACCAATTATTTGTAGGGATGGGCGTTCGATTCCCTTGTTTAATAACTATGATGCGATACTTCGATATTCGATATATTAATTGTGCATACCAAATATCGTATCGAAGTAGTTCGGTATAATTTGATGTTTTCTTATGTGGTTCGATATGGTTTCGGTACTGATTCGGTATCATACCAAATCCTTGTGTACAAAGCAGTGGTGAGACTCAAGTTGAACGACTCTAATCCAAATGCTCCATTTGGTACCACATTAACAAGTACATGCAATAATAAGAGCACTTAATTAGGACTAAGGTAATTGGCAGTTAAGTTCAGCATTGGAGACCCCTCTTAACCTTGATATTTTTTTTTTTTGAGATTTTAATACAGTTAATCTCTTTTTAAAGAACATTTATATAAATAACATTATTTTTGCTTTATTTTATAATTGTAGTAAGATTTTATTGATTCTTTATGTGGCATTTAATTTTTAAAACGTAAACACTAACTACAATTTGGGGATTATTGAACCACATTAATTTTTTACAACATTCTCTCTCATCATGAATCTATATTATTCATTTTCTTTCAATTTTTGCTTCGAATAGGTGCTCACAAAAAAAGTCCTTTTTTTTTTTTTTTAATTTTTCCTTAAGCAATCTAAATCGATCCACATTCCATTACTATAACAATATTGTGCAAAGTATTTTCCCGGCATATACAATTATACCAATATTATACTTAATACATTTCGTAAAAAATAAATATAAAATATTAGCATACCATGTTATACCAAAAATAATTAAATAAATAGAATATACCACATATTTCAAGAAAAAATATATAAAACTTATATACCTAAACACAATCAAATAAATAGAATATACGATGTATTTTGACGGAAAGTACAATTTTTTAAAATACTTAAACACAAGCAACATATAGCATATATTTTTAGATATAAAAATGATATGTACTTTATTTGCAACTTAATTAACATTTACTTAGGCTAGGTATAATACTTAGGTATCGAATTTGAGTGTGAAAATAGAAGAATTGGGTGTATATATGCATATATAATAGACGAATATATATTGCACATTATTTAGAGGCTGATTTGGAAATAAATATGGCGGAAATTAAACATGATTTTGGGCAGGGAAATGCTGTGTTAGCAATGAATATGATTAGGAGATGATGGCAAGAAATTCTAAAGAGATAAAAATAAAATCCTAATTCTTTGGAAATATTTTTGGGATGAAATTGCGACAGTCTCTGAGAATAAAGGATGCCAGTTTCTCTTAGGTTTCTAATAATGTAAATAATACAATGCCTCATTTGATATATATATATATATATACACTTAATGTGCATGGATTCTGTATATATTATTTTAAAATGTGATACTTATGAAAGTTCCTCTTTTTTTTTTTAAGGTTGCATAGTTTCTGCTTTGCTCGTAAAAATGTGGTGTTGGACTTGGGCCTAAGGATAATAAGTTGGATATGGTTAGCCACTAATAACGTATGTATTTACTTTTAAGCCACTATTTAAATGTCTATAGTCTTTAGCCATTGCTTTAATAAACTTTAACTACCCGGTCGAAAATACCCTTCTGCTCATATTCTTAATTTTTGAACTTAATTTCAGGACTTCAGGACTACATGTCCTTAACTTTTGAACTTGGAACTCTAAGTTAAGGACTTCAAGACTACATGTCCTTAACTTTTGAACTTAACTTCAGGACTACAATCTACATGTCATTAACTTTTGAATTTGTAATAGTAAGTTCCGGACCAAGTGTCCTTAACTTTTGAGCTTGTTAGTCTAAGTTCAGGACCTATTGTCCTTAACTTTTGGCTTTTGGGCTTCTTAGCCTAAGTTCAGGACCTATTGTCCTTAACTTTTGAGCTTGTTAGTCTAAGTTCAGGACTTCAAGACCTATTGTCCTTAACTTTTGAACTTGTTAGTCTAAGTTCAAGACTTATTGTCCTTAACTTTTGGGCTTCTTAGCCTAAGTTCAGGACATATTGTCCTTAACTTTTGAGCTTATTAGTCTAAATTCAGGATTTCAGGACCTATTGTCCTTAACTTTTAAACTTGTAACTGTAAGTTCAGGACCTATTGTCCTTAACTTTTGGGCTTCTTAGCGTAAATTTATGACCTATTATCCTTAACTTTTGAACTTGTAACTGTAAGTTTAGGACCTATTGTCCTTAACTTTTGGGCTTCTTAGCCTAAGTTCAGGACCTATTGTCCTTAACTTTTAAGCTGTTAGTCTAAGTTCATGACTAAGTGTCCTTAACTTTTGAACTTGGAACTCGAAGTTCAAGACCAAGTGTCCTTAACATTTGAGTGTTTGGACATTACCGAGAATGTAATTGGTATTTATTAGATTGAAGGGACACAATGTCGAGCAGCTTTGGAAATGAATATGCGACGAGATCGGATGAAGAAGGTTTTGGAGGCATCTATGGAGGAAACAAAGAGGATAAAGAGAAGATAATCCATGGAAAAGCCCCTGGTAATGGTTTATGTTCTATATCTATCTTCTTGCTCTTAATATATCTTCTAATGTCAATTCATCTATTTTTTATTGATAAAATAAAGTATGTTACTAATCAAGGAAGTGAAGTCAAAGAGAAGGAGAATGCACGTAATCAGCGTCAAGCAGCATGAAGAAAACTGTCATTCATGTTCAGAAGAAAAGATAGATTAGTGCCTACTATTGCTAAGTATTAAAAATGCTGGATAAAAAGTAAATACCGCTTTAAAAAATGGCTATCCCACGCAATTTTTACGAATTAGAAGGTAAATAATTGGGCTTAGCAGAATCAGCTTTGTGTTGGGCTGGCCTCGTCTATTTGGGAATTGGGATGCCTAATATTTCGGTATTTCCGTATATCGAAATATTGAAACCTCAATATCGAAGACCATATTGAGATACCGAATAACCGAAAAATCTATACCAAAGTGTACCGAAATATCGAATAAACCAATATCAAAATATTGAATTAATTCGGTCTGATTCGGAATTCGATTTTTTCGAATTTTATGCCCACCCCTAATTATTTGTGTTGTTTAATTGGAAAAGGAAGAAACTAAGGAACAAGTATGAGAACACTTAATTGTTTGACATCCAAATAAGCATATGTACATAGCAAAAGCAAACTTGTTAAGGATTATATATAGTTTTCTAAATGGGATTTTTATCTGCCTATACCATATATGAAACCTTATTGCCCTCAATATTTAAGGTTTGTGTTTATTACATTTAAGCATACCAAATTATTATTTATATACCATAATTCAAATTATGGATATAATTAAGGGTTCATTTATATTATGCATAATTATAGGACTGTATCTTCCCACTTTCTCTTTCCTTTCATCTCAACTGTTCACAACACACACAAAACTCACGATGCTCCTATGCTTCCTCTCGTTGATCATCCCCAACTGCCCGCTACCGTCGAAGAATATCATATTTTCAGATTCACAAGAAAATATTAAATTCTTTGATCGAACCGCTTGAATTCTCACTGAAAATAATAATGGCAGAGAGTTCGAAATTCTTTGACC